>JAULBU010061693.1:0-11485 GCA_032358235.1 Odonthalia washingtoniensis | reverse complement strand
GTATGTGTTGGTGTGCTAACCGGCGATATCGATGACGTTAAAAAGACGTTTAAGGGGCGGAGGATGGCGAAAGGTAACGCCAATTCAAGCGGTCGTTGTTGTAGGGCTTGACAAACGGGTAGCACACATTTACGGACAAATATGAGAGATACCATACTACTGCAACAATCAACATTGGAAACAAGGGATAACTGTTAAGTGAGAGGGAACAAGAGTAGTGAAACCAGCACATAATATAGATTGTGGGTAAAGCGGTGAAGTACTATACTAAAAAACAGAAGTTAGGTGTATTATAACAAACGTTCCAGCTGTGTGACGTCATTGACTTAGGTGTAGGCGTGATCGGAGAAAATAATCTCAAACGGATCTGCAGTTAGGTTCCAACTGGAAAAATTAAAATTTGCAATTCGATTACGAGGTCCACGAAAGAAAATGGTAATGAGTGACCAGAGAAAAATGGCTTCAATCCATGTGGAGAACCGCATTTGAATGGCGCTACGATCGAAACTGCTTGCTCACACTATATTTAGATTACAAATTGGGGATCCTGTTCGCATGTATAGGGAGTACAGTCATGAATGGGATGTCCCATTTAACGTTGAACATATAGAAAAGAAACTGGGTTGCATTAAAGACGGTAGTAGGGTCAAACATTTCAGCATCACCTCAGTTATACTGAAAGGAATTAAGCATCAAAAAAAGAGCTGGGACTGTTCATCTCAGATGACCACACTCTGTAAAGAGTCAGAAATGACTTAATGAGGTTACTAAAAACGTCAGATTCAAGATGTGCCTCCCCTTGTGGTGCCGAGGCAATGAAGGAAGAAATTGCTGGTCTGATGGCCAGGGACTGTTTCCAGATAATAAATGCTGCTTAATTCCAGCCGGGGCCAATGCGTCGGGAGGTCGTTTCGTCATGGCACTAAAAAACGTCGGTACAGCTGATGAAAATATGAAGGCAAGATACGTCTTCCAAGGGCATCGTGACAAAGGGAGGGCAACTATGATTCAAAATTACCCGACAATACGACACCGCTCCATCTGCCTCGTAATATCGATCGCCGGGATCATGGGTTTTGACACCGGACTTCGAACGTGGCACAAGCCTATACAAAGAGTCATAAACTCACCCGCAACGTATATATCAAGTCTCACAGAATCTTTGAACTAGATGAATCTAAGCTGCTCAAATTTCTGAAACCTCTCTATGGTCTCCGTGACACCAGTGATTATTGGGCAGAGGAATTCGATTCGCACGCGATGGAGACTGGATACCTCGCTTTGGCGATGGAACTAACAATGGGTGACCTATCCCTCTACTTTAAGGTTGACATCCGCGAACAATTGACCGGAATTTTGGGCCTGTACGTTGACGACTACATTGGAGCTGGCGACAGCGAATTCGAGGAATTCAGCACTAGCACTGACTGAAGGTTTGACTCAAAATCAGGAGAAGTTGCACCATTTTTGTTTTCTGGAAAGTCAAGCGAGTTGGAAAATTATTCAACGTTCATCAGCATCACTATATCAACAAAAGCAACATGCTTCCATCAAAATCAAAATTTTAATCCTTTTGATCCCCACGCCACCAGCTGTCCTGGTTATTCAACTGTCGCCCCGATTTTGTCGGAGGTGTTAACATTTTATTTCAAGCTACGAAATCAAAGTTCCATCAATCTCATGTTAAGCAAATCAACAAAATGCGACACCTCCAGAATCAACCTTCGATTGGTCTGCCATTTCCTCAACTAGAAGTTGACAGCCTACGAATGGTCATGTTTACGGATAGATCTTTCGCCAAAACTCAAAATATATAATCTCATATAGGCTTCCTGGTTTTCCTTCAAGATAAGACGGGTTATGGGAACTGCATTGAATAATCCAGCCGAAAGTTAAGACGTGTAGTTCTATCAGTGCTCGGCAGCAAGATTTTCGAATTTGCTGACGCAGTTGATATCGCAATCCTTATGCGTTTTGACCTTCACAAAATAACCGTCAAATGGATATATGCATACTCACATATTCGTCTTCTCTGTTTGATGCCATCACCAGGTCGTCCACTACAACTAAAACAGACTCATGATAGACATCAGCGCAGCGGAGCAGGCTTATCAGAACCATGATATAACGTTGATTGGATGGATTCGCCGTGAGAATAACCTGGCAGACTCACTCATTAAGTTTGAACCAGGTGAGGGCCTGTTGCACTTTATGAGAACTGGTATTCTCGACTGCCAGATTGCAAAGCTCGCAATACGAGAAAGTAGATATACGGATCAACCGCTGTTTAAAACTGACAACGAAAATGACGCCTATATATCAGATATCTGGATCATCATGAATGCTCGACCCTACGACCTTGTAAACGATAAACATTCTGGAGACAACTTTTTTCGTGAAAAGAAGTAGAGCAAGTGTGAAACTTTTTGTACATATATTATTAATGTACAATGATGAAAATCTAAGTATGACTCCAGTACTACTAAATACATCAATCGACAATTATATAGCCACTGTATGTCCAAGTGTATTTGTTGTCTATAACGTTTGGTCATATGAAATGGAACTATGAGATGGAATTCTACTCGCATGACACTGCCTTGTACAGTGTCTGGAATTTCATCACAACTCGGAAGACGTTTTTGACTAATTTCAACTTCAAGTTGAAATTAGTCAAAAAAGCCTTCCGAGTTCAATTCCGTTTATGCTTAATCGGTCATAATTAGTTGCGCGCCCAGAAAGAGCTACAAATATTATGAACAACCAATTTCTAATTAAGGATGCTCATTGGTCGCGTACCAACTTTGCACTAAAAAGTTGGTATATATACAATCATGTTTGCTTCTTGTTACAAACTCAGAATAAAACGGACACGCCATTACTATACGTTATGTTTTCTACATGTTTTAGCAATCATGAGTTGGATTTTCCCGACAAGGCCTTTGCTCCAAAGTTGCATGTTCTCTGCACACCAGTCGTTTCGCAATATCTCCGGGCCGGCTAAGTAATTTTGTATGATTTTTTCTGCATTGTAATATGCCAATCTCTGTCGACTACATGTATGACCTAGAATGCGGCAATGAAAGTTTTGAGTGCTTGCTAGAATGAAGTAATGATTACGCGTTTGATGCAATCGGTATAAAAACAGCTAGCTTAGGGGTTACGATGGTTTGTGCTGGGACTGATTGAATACTGATGCTGTAAGTTGCTGTGATGATTCTTGTGAGGATATTGTGCTACGACTTGTTGTAGCAGAATATTCAATTCGTTGGAGACTCTGATTGTCTCGCTGTTACTGTTGGGTCGGCTATTTGACCGCAAGTTATTGAATTACCGATTTCAAGTGAACTAAGCTCGTTGTCTTTTTATTTTACTTTATTCGTATGAACGACTGTTCTCATAAAGAACATTTTAACAAAAGATAAAAGGGTACCTAATAACGATTTAATTAATATGTTTCTTAATCGGGTTACAATATACCTTTTTATCTTATTTCTTTTAAACGAATACATACTTGTTATCATAACATTATGTTTCCATTTTAGGCTTACAGTGTACTTTTTATCATATTTTATTAAACGGATACTTATTAATTATGGTTCCATTTTGGGTTGCATTAGATTATTTTATATTATCGCATGTAACGGATACTGACATAACCGGTATTTCATTCTCCTCTCTATATATAGTCAATCAGATTTCCCTTTCACAGCCTATATTTTCAGGCATCGAGTTTGCGAATAAACGAGTTAGTTCCCGCTTCCACGCTACCTCCATTATGTTTCTCCCTCGCATATTCATTCGACCATATGACTCTACAGAACTCATATCGCATTAACACTCGTCCTAACTTATCTTAGTTATGGGCCCAGCAGGAACTTCTAGCAACTATCCTTCGAGTACATAAAATGCACTGCAATGGTATTAGATATTCAACTGCAATGATTATTTATGCTATACATTGGTACATTGATATTCATATTGACAAATTTAAAATGGTTGAAAATTCTTCTTTTGTTTTATGTGGATATACAGTTTCTATTCTACTTCCGATTTATTAGGACATACAGTTCCTATCCTCCTTCTGTTATATTTGAAGATACAGTGCCAATGATTCCAATCAGGACATACAGTTCCAGTCCGTCATCCGATTTATATGGAAATAGAGTTCCTATTATTCATCCGATTTATTTGGAAATACGGTTCCTATCCCTTTTTCGGTATATTTGGAAATTCAGGTCCTTTCGTCCTTCGGTTTACTTATGACTACATAGATTCTATTCTTCTTCAATATTATCAAGACATGCAGTTCCTATCCATCGTCCCACTTATATGGAAATACAGTTCCTATCCTACTTTCGATCAATTTAGACATACAGATCCTATCCTTCTTCTGTTTTATTTGGAGATAAAGTACCTAATCTTCCAATCAGGGCATACAGTTCCTATGCGTCATTCTATTTATTTGAAAATACAGTTCCTATCATCCCTCATTTTTATTAGGAAATACAGTTACTACTCTTCTTGCGTGTTATTAGAATATTCAGCTCTTATCCTTCTTCCGGTTTATTAGAAAATACATCTACTATCCTTCTTCCGTTTTATCATGCTTACAGCTTCTGCAAATGAATATAATCCTAATAAAATTACTAGGTCAGAAACTACAAATAAAGATGCTATTGCGGCATGAAAAATATCAATGACGATGATATTTCCGTCTTGAGAAATTTAATTACGTCTAAAATCTAATCTAAAATCAAATTAAGAGCAAAATGTAGATTCCAAAAACTTCGGGTTTACACGTAGGCCAAATAGCTCCCCCGTACAGGAACTGTAATCAGTCAGCAGATCGAGATATAAGAGATAATGTCGGGAAAATCCAAATCGTGATTACGAAAAGTATAGTAAAACCTAAATCATAATAATGGAATGTCCGTTTAATCAGAGTTTGAAACAAGGAGAAAAACATGATTGTACATGTATCAACTTTGCACTGCAGAGTTTGTACGCGACCGATCAGCATCCTTAATTAGGATTTGATTGTTCATAATAGTTGCTGCCTTTTTGGGCGCGCAGCTATTTATGACCGACGAGAGAATTGAACTCGATCATAATTAAAAGGGGACAGTTTGACAAATTCCAACTTGTGATGCAACTCCAGATAGTGTACAAGACAGCGTCATACATTCATAATGCCATCTCGTAATTCCATATCGTATCGGCAGATACTGTAGACAACAAATACACTCGGGTTCTGCATTGTACAGTAGGTAGGTTGACTGATAGTTGATGTATTCATGGTATGACTTTGGGAGCGATATCATGAGATTCCATCACTTCGTACAGTATTTCCTACAGATACGCCACGTTTCCACTATAGGTGATAATCATTCCGTTAAGATATTACCTTGACACCATTTATGGTTTTTGACCATTCACTTGCACACGTGTTCAAATCTAAGACACGTAATTTTCGCCCATAATTTCTACTCTGTGAGCTCTCTGCCCTATTGATACTGTGGCGGGGAACAAAATGAAATAATTTCACTCCACTACACTTTTATTGTCACTCACTTTCTCACCATTTCCCATTGGACGAACTTCAGTGTACCCGTAAAAAATTCCTAATGCTTTCCTCCTTAGAAAGTTACTTGAAACTTTGAATGAAGTTCAAAAAGCCTCAACTGTCATACTCGAGGATAACCCTGCTTACTGCGTGCCAGCAAAAGGCGAAGGAATACATCTCACGTCAAAACACATCGGTCTGAGGTACAATTCTTACGAGAAAATGTTTCATCGAATGAGATGAGGCTGGAAACCGTATAGACCAAATATCGGGTGGCTGATGTCTAATCTGCCTGTCACCGAAGATTTTTAAATTCGTAACTTGAATAGAACGGATATAATATGATACCAGTGGTAATATCAGTTGCTATTTTATACATTAAATGTAGCCATAGATATGGGGTCCAGAAAAGGGCGGTTTGAATCAGTATCCCGATGCTTTTAATCGCCGTTGATGATAGTTCTGTCGAAGACATAGTAATATATCATACTGGCAGCCTGCAAGAGTGATATATTCTCTGACTTTCACAGGGACTTGTAACGGACACCTTGACGGTGTCCGTTACAAGTCCGTTTAAAAAGGATCAGTTAGCCACCTATCATCACTGAAAAATGTCTCTTTATGGTAAGATTTGTGAATGAAAGTCATATAATTTCATTGCCCTTTCAGCTCATATGAACAATTCTTGTACGGCTATTCCTCCGTCAGTGTGAAAAGTCAGGATATCATTTACGACATGGCGGAGGTGCAGGTACAGGAAATTATTTGCGATTTGGCGGAGCTTGGGATGTAGAAAATGACATCCCGAAACTCTGTAGGTAGGAAATGGTTCTCCCTTTTCTCAAATTTGCGGAGAATGTGAAATAATTTTTCGATGATATTTAGCCTGTTTCTTTTTGGTACTCGTTTTTCGTTTAATTCAGAGCCATTCGTAGTACTAATTACATGGAATAAACGGAGACTTACTGCTGAGATCATATCAATTCATAAACATTTATGACCCCTAGTATCTCATACGTCAAGTATGAGATACTAGTTCACGTGCCATTCTCGAGCAATAGGGGCATTGGCTATTTAGTTCATAGTTTGTGGTAAGGTATTTCTTTCGAACTATAAACTGAATAACCAATGCCCTCACTTCTCAAAAACTGCACACAATGAAAACATTTACTACTTTACTAAGGCACTAGAAAAGTGCGGTGGACGTGAGTCGTTCGGATTGCACACATTTCCAGGCAGCCGACGGCCACTATACTGAGACAGGTCGAATCTATAGCTAACTTGGCGATCATGTCAGAACGCGTGGGAGAATATGGGGATGCGTTGAAGACTAGCACGACCAGCATCCTACCAGGTGAATAGTGACCTTCCGGTTGGGGAGGTGGTGCCGTTCACGGAATGGATGCGTCTCTGCGTGTGACTTCCATATGTGACGAAGAATTACCGTGGTCTCGCCCCGTCGTTACGTTGTTTCCAACCGAAGCTAATTTTGTAAAGAATTAATTTATGGTCCAGTCGCCTTCCGTAACCAGCGATGGAGGAAACATTGGTAAACAGAGACAAAATGGCGAGGATTGGGTTCTTGTACAATGGGCTTCTGGACCTTCAAACGTTGATGTCCGTGCTTCGCGATGGGTGGAATAGCTGCTGATAATGATGGAATGTTTTCAAGCACAGAATAAAAGTCTTCTAGCAAAACACAGTCGCCTGTAAATGTAACTCGCCACCCACATTCACTGATCCATCCTCCGCCCGTCCAAGGACTGCCGAAATACTTCATTCAGTGCGTGTTGTAGATGCGATGTTGTAGTACCCCAACCAGCGTGGATTGTAGGGTATGGCATCTCTTGAAGGTGTGGCAGAGCAGAAGAAAGGCTGGAAGTGACGGTGTACTATAAAACTGAGGCGAAGAAGATGGGACGCTGATTCATATGATCGTGTGCTTCGACACATCCAGTAGTACCTTTCGGAGGATAACACATGGGGGCACTGGACGATGGTCTTCGTCTCGCCCGTTCATACAGTCTTCTGGTGGTTGCTTTTTGAAGGTTTGTTTAGAGTCAGGAGAAGGTTGGGGTTCGAGTACTTGCAAGGGAAAATATGCCCGTCTCGTTGGTGCCCAATTGGCGCCATCAAGACAATATTTTGTGACTAGAAAATGGTGGTTCTTACAGACGTGTAGGCCAAGTAATACAGGTTTGTAAGTACGACACGTGAGGAAAGAGAAAACAGGAGAAACAAATGTCGAAAAGAGGGAAGATGAAGCGAAAGATGACGCACAAGACAGTATGGAAGACGGGATTAAAAACACATAATTGTTGTGTACATCCTTCACTACGCACTTCAAGCGGAGTACTGGATATGTCAATTCCTCATCCGGAATTGGTCTATCCGTCGAAGCATCACCGATTTCCTACTCTGGTACACCCTCCACTACTGCAGTTTTGAATGAAGTCCTATATTTCATCGGTCATACTTGACCATCGTCGTCCCCAAATATATAATCCATGGTGAGTAGTTCCTAATTGATGGAGTGTAGTGTGGTGTTGGTTGGTGACGACCTGCAATTTGCTTATTCAATGTTTGTTTTTCCGACATGCCGTCAAAGGTTCCATGTTCATTTCCATTGTAATCCACCCAGGATTCATATAGTCTGGAACTGTATTATCATCTTCATATTTCTCTGTTCCTGAATCACGTCTGCCGTTGTCCAGCTTCTCCGTGTACGTTCGTTGAAACACCATCATGAGTCATTCAAATCTTGTTCACAAGTCAGAAGATCTCCTGATATACAGCCCTATGATCAAGCAATATTTCCCTTCCAATATATGAAAATTCAAAATCGTCAGTTTCCCACATGTATCGTCAACAAATAGATTGAATGTCCCGTTTATCGTTCTTATATCCATACTGCTCGTTCAACACCTACGTTTGTATCCTTACCTCGTCTTTCGTACTCTCAGTGACCATTCTTGCTCCTCTCAAATCCTTGTTGCATTCATTGGCACATCAGATGACGTTGGTGTACCTTCATCAAGCATATGTTTTCGTAAAGAGGGAGCATTACTTCCCCATGGATTAAAAACTAGCACTGAACTATTTTCCTTGGACCAATTGATCCTTATCAAGTTTTTCCTTAGATATATATGTTCTTTTGGCTATTACTTTAGCTGCATGTCTCATCCCTATCCTGTACCTTCTTCCTACCTTCTATACTCCAAAGGAACCAGTTGCATTTTTCACTGCACGCTACATCAATGTACACATTCATACGAAAACTCCTAGAAACTCTATGGAGTGGTGAACATGCGTGCGTGCGTTTATCTAACAGAAACGTGGTCGGTTTTAGCATCCTTCCTGTTATATGCGACCAATTATTCTGCGATAGCGACGGTACAGTATACTCAAATCGAAGTACAGATTATGCTCTTCCCAGTGTCCTTTTACAGCTCTTTTTCTTTCAGTGAATCGCTTCTGCGTATGCATCCACTCTTGCGTCACTATTTTGTCTCACGTGCTTTTAGTCATATGTTCAAATTCGTGCGGGCTTTCATAGACTTATTTGTGATAATAGTGTTGTAAAATGTCACGTTATTCATCTTGTTCAACGGAAACGTCGTATATCGTAACATTGTAATTTGGAATTGACAATTCTCGAATCCAGTTAGCTCATCTTCCTTGCTCCGATATCTATCTTTGAAGTCCATACACCTGTTCACTAACAACCGTACCATCTGTTTGTTGCCTCATTTTCATAGCTGGATTTTGGATATCACTACCACTTCCCGTATAAATGTCTTGTTTGGAGCATCCTTGATGATTCGTTCTATAATCGTGTCTATGAGATGGACGCAAGTCTTATTTATGGCCTTGACGGTCATGTGCAATGCGAGAGGCTTTTCCTTCTGTTTAAGTAGTTCCTTTTATATTTGGTCGCATGTCGTATAGACCAGATGTCCAGAACTCTTCAGAATTTCCTTGTGGCACGTCTAGACGTCATCTCAACAATTGATCATACTTATCTATCCACATAGCGTATTCCAACAGACTACTTGCTCCTGACACCCATCACAAATCTTGTTGGGTTCATTCGGTTTGCGTCCTGAATCCTGGCAGCCACTGAAGAGAGAACGTTTGGCCTCATAACTGTCTAATCACTGAATCTGGGACTACAGTAATGTCCTGTTGGTACTCTTCAGAAGGTACGGGAGGCTTAATATTATGGTTCTAGGAGCAATTGAAGGCAGAGTTGTTTGGCATATCCCGTTCCGTTGTCTATATCCTCTTCTTTCACACATATTAAATATCAGGCTAAGCTACTTATAGCCCTCAAATCTAGTCCCACCACGTCCGCGTACAAACAGTCCTAGCTCATTCCGCTCGTTGGTATGAATCGCCGTTCCTTCATGCATATGTGTTAGTCGCAGTCTTCTCGCTTTCAACCCACTTCATCCTGATCTCTCTCCGTGCCTCTTCCCACACGCAGTCGCTCATATTCAATTCATCAGTGATGTCGGTTATTCGTTAATTTATGTGATAGGTGTCGCTCCTAATCTTCGGAATTTCGACGACGTCGTAGCAAAATTTTGTGGCCTCAGCGAAATTTAATTATCACCACGCCTAAGTTTCTAAAAACTTTCCTTCACGATATTTCCCAAAGTGGTCTATACATTTCCCCATGTCACACATTACAGTTACCTTCCTGGCATAACAACGACGTTATGCCGTTAACTGTTTGCAGACACCAGCACAATTCAATGTCCACTTTCACCCCCACTTCTCTGTTTTCAAATCGACAGTGCCGTTACACTAGCACCTAAAACCACAACTGGGTTCGCTCTACCTTACCTAAATTTCATGTTTAAAAATAATAATATCATTCCCACAATGTGGGTTTCGCATGGTCACGTACGGTGTACAGCACGCAGCAATAATTACCTAGTGTTGGTGTCGTGTTCCCCTATGTGGCCAAAGCCGTGACATAAACCCATTAAAGGATCTATTCACCAAGGCATTCCGATTGGGTCACACAGCAACGATTCCAGAACGTCCAGTATGTCGTGTAAGACACACCCACAATCTCGGGTACTACAATGATCATGTGACATTACTACCTGGGCTTCTAGGTAGCGGATGATTAAATACAAATCCACGACAACGGGATCAAACGAGTAACCACAGTGGTAGGTGGTTGTGGGTCACCTGGTCCCACAACCTGTGGCACATCAGCCAGGTCACAACTTCCGGTACATGGTATAGTACACATTTACAAGTGCCAATGATTGGAACGATTTCTTTTCGGCACCTTTTCTTTGCCATATATCCCCTTTTCTTTTCTTTCCATTTCCCCGTTTTCTTCCCCTCCCGATACCGAGCCATCACCTGAGGCCAAGCTCTTTCTGTACATATTTTCCTCTCGATTTCGCTTCCATTCGTTAGTAGTATCAACAGGATGCATCGAATCAACGTTCTTGTTATCGCATTGGCTTTTATCTCGACGATCTGCTCCGCGGCAGACATTGAGCAAACCTGGATTATTTCTTATAACAGAATTTTCCCTGACGGCGTTGGCTCGAGTGTCCCGCTTATTAATGGGTCATTTCCCGGACCAACTCTCACCGGGAGAGTAGGACAAACCGTGAAAATTACGGTTATCAATAAGTTAGTTACCGATACAACTACAATTCACTGGCATGGTATCAGGCAACGTGGAACTCCTTACAGCGATGGTATGATAATTTGATTCCCTTTTCTCCTTTGTTATCCAGGCAGTTACAAGAAAAATTTATGAAATCTAACTTTTCGCTCTCCTTTTTTTGTTGATTTATAATCGTTCACAAACAATTTCTTTTAGGGGTCCCGGGAACGTCTCAATGTCCCATTCCTCCGGGGGATTCCTATGATTATGAATTTAAATTG
>JAULBU010061692.1:0-30894 GCA_032358235.1 Odonthalia washingtoniensis | reverse complement strand
GAACACTTGACATTTTTGGGAAGAAGTATGAGATGAATAGGGCGCAGGATTCAATTCGCTGTTTTAGGGAACGATTGGCACCGGAAACGCAGATCTACCCGTCTATAGTGTCAGTGGTTAGTACGAGGAGCGTGTCGGGTGCAGATGAAGACGATATGCAAAGTATGGTAATGTACATATACCACATACGCTGTGCAAAGAAAGGATAGGATGGAATACTTATTCATGCACATCCATTTAAGTACAGGGATGCAGCGTTATTTCTTACAGATCAACCAAAATTCAGCGATATGTATGCCAGCGGTAATACGCAATTTTTCGGGGCCTCTACGCCACCTGTTGATAGGTCAGGTTTAAAAACCGAAGTTCCGGATGAGATTACACCGGCATGAGCTGTGGGGGTAACTTCAGGGGTGGAGAAAACTGGTGTCAAAGTCTTTACATATACCGAAGATACTGAGATCAGACAGGAGGGGAGGCGACGGCCAATAGGGGAGAAGAAAATGAAGGCGCAGAACGAACTGTTTCCTGAAGTGAAACCATCCCAGGATTCTGTAGCTAAGCTCACTACAGAAGTGGCTCGAGGGAATGATTTGTTTACATATTCATCTACACGATTCTAGGAGGCTGCGTATCGGTTGGAGGACATTAAATTCAAATTAAAGGATAGTGTCGATTATAAGTCGTTAATGGAGGCGTATATAGTAGAGATAATGAAGAATCGAAAGAGGAAGCTCGTTAGGTGAAAAAATTCATATATTGACGGGAATTCATCGGATGGAGCTATGTAGTGGTAATCCATTTTTTTAATAATGTCCTTTCATTGCTTTGAATATTTTTAGTCATTATTTGAAGAAGGGATTTGGTTCATCTGGATGCGTTGATAGATTGACTTAGGTAAACAAGATTTGTTTCATCATGGATAGGGAGCACATGTTGGTAACATTACGTTTTTCTCTGAAATAAAAAATGAAACGATCTCTATACCATCCTGTGATCATCTTGTGAGTTGAAGTTACAATTTGGTCAGTCTCATCGCATAGCGTAATCGTGGCGGTTTCCTCTACACTACAAACATAAAGCTGCTCAACATTCCTAATAAGACGTAGCAAATGCTACAACCATGTACTCTTCTAGTGACTTGTTTGGAGATAAATACTAAAGTATGAGTTTTCACAACGATTTGTAGACATGAGCCTCTAGATAATTCACTAACTATTTTTAAAAACAGCTGCTGAGATCCTAACAATGTCGAAAACATAAATAGTGTTATGGTTGTACTTAATTTAATTGTACCATCTTTAAAGTGATAGTACCAGATACCAGTATTATAAAATATCATATATCAAAAGACTAACTGATTATGTAATAACAACAGCGTCCACGTTATGATGAAGAAAAAGAAATATATACTATATTTCTTTTTCTTCATCTCCCACCTCATATTCCGTAGCGCTACCTACTTGCCCGCCATTATCAATAACCGGCTCCTCCTTCGCTACCAACGGCGCCTCCATGTAATCACGGCTATTCATTGCACCTGTCATCTGTTGTTCAGGTGTACCATACACCTCTGTTTTTCTTAAATATCCAATTATCAGTTTGAATCGCTTCAGCACGTGCGACTTCAATATCCGCATTTTCATTGAACTATCTGGGACATTCTTCATCTATTTCATCATTGAATGATGGGATTCGTGGCAGCGTAGGATTCGCGTTCGCATTCGGATTATTATCGTTATTCGGATTATTATTGCAATTATTGCTATTATTTCTGTTACTGTTCTTATTGTTCTTATTGTTATTATTGTGCTTATTGTTCTCATTGTTCATATTGTTCTTGTTGTTCGTATTGCACTTATTGCAATTATTGCAATTATCGTAATTATCGTAGTTATTATTTATTTTATTGTACGGTAAACTTTGAGCCTATGTTGCTGTCGTACCTTTCTGCTGTTTCACAGATTACCACTGGCTATTGACTTCGCCTAATATCCCTTTTTTCATCGCCTTTCTTATTACTGATATTCTTATTACTACCGGCAATACTCTTTTTTGATTTAGTAGGAGGTGGATTGGGAGTTTGTTGTGACTGACTCAGTATTGTTGACATTGAATTTGTTTTAATGTTCTGCTGATTCGTATCATCATTAATTCCGTTGTAATCACCGCCACCATCCATTTTTTAACCGCAGTTGCAGTTGCTACAACAGGCACATACGGAATGTACACCATTATTATTTCAACTTTCCAAGTAATTATTCTATAGATTACGTTTCGAATTCGTTGTAGCGATCGTCACCGTCGTCCATTGTTTGCTACGAGGAATAACAGGTTTCGACAACAGGTTTCTCAGATGAAATGATGCCGGCATAACGGCGATAGATGTTGGATTTGTGGTCGTCAATTTATTTCCAGCTATCACTCCGCGTGTGTTTGTTGGTGAAGCTTCAATTCGTTGGTAAGATCTCAGGCCTGGTGCGTACATTGCCTTTAGAACCAACGTTCTTTGTTTCTTACGTGTGCGACGCCAATCTTCAAGCTGCAGCGCGGCCTGGATGATCTGTGGGCCATGAGTACTGTGAGTGTTCACGCACGGTATGGAAACATGATATCGAATTATATTTTTTCTCTTCTTCTTCATCATACGGACATGTGGACATTTCAAAATTAATATTTACAGTATATAATTTGGTTTAGACCAAAATTATTTCGTAAAAATTTGTTTTACTTACTTCATTACCGTTCAATTCATTGTTTTCATCAACTTTACTCACTACTGACTAAAATTTCAGTAATTAACTACACACAGCTGTAGAAGATGAATCAGATTCGGACATCCCCGTTGACCACGCCTAACAACTCTCACTATTTTCCTTACAACCGTAATTATAATCAGCGACAGTATCAACAACCGACACAAACAAGACCAAAGCACACACACAGAACAAAACTATACATCTTACAAGTCCATTTCGTTTCGTTGTTGTATTTTTGCTATCTCACGGATGGTTCATTGAACAAAAATTAAAGTTGACTGAAATAAATGGAAACGTTTACTTTAGAATATTTAATGTCGTTTCCGGATGGTGAGGCGTAAATTGGAGATTTGGAATTACAACAATGTTCACAAACACTAACATTAAAAGAACAGCTCATAAAAAATAATCATTTAGTGACATACCATAAAACAAGAATCTATTCTTCAATTCCCAAACAGCATGACAAACTATTCTGCATTGTCCATGAGGCTCTCTATCAATTCCTCTTTCATACTCTATACTCTTATGAGTAGCGTACGAAGTTCATGTTTCATGAACCAACATCGCCTCCATCCAGTTCTCTCCTTCGTTTTCCTCCTGAATAAGCACCTCGTCCTGCTCTCGTTGCTCCTCATCCTGCTGTGCCAAAAAATCGTACTCCTTCCCATACATCTCAGAAATAATATAAACCTATCCACCCTATTCCTCTAAATCTTCCCTGAGTTCACCAGCCTCATTCATCATAATCATAAGATTGTGTAGGAAAACGCATGTCTTGCACGATTGTATTATCTCCGGGGGAGCCCTTGAACCACATGTAGTCATCATTACGTATAATTTTAAATCGCGCCTACAGCACACCTGAAATCCTCTCAATATCTTTAGGTACTGCCTCCTGTATTTTTGGGTAACTCTTTCCTTCGCGTACTAAGTCTGTAAAATGAATGGGTAGGACAAATATCGGCCAAGGTGGGAATATCCCATCCGAGAGTATATATACCATAGTTAGATCCTGTCCAGTTCGTTTTATGTGATATGTCCCAGGGAGTTTACACGCGTGTCTAACGCTTAATATGTCATGGAATAGTGGCGAGAATGCAACCATTGTCTTATCATTAGTCGTAGCGGGTCGCCCAGGAGACCAATGCTAAATGTGAGTCTTTGATCAGACCATGCTTTTACTTTAATAATTTTAAGTTTCGAATCTTTTGGATTGCGATACTGCCATTTTTGCTGAATAGGGCAGTTCTTCCAACAAATATGGCAGCAACCTACGGCACCCACACATCCTGGGAATCCAGCATCTGCGTACGACGATTCTATTCGTTTGAACTAGCCTAAACTCGGACGACGTTTCAAAACTCCTTCCCATATGTTTCCACTAAATCTTTCCCAAATTAGCGCACATATTGATGAAAAGTTTCTCTACTCATTCCTATGCTGTCGTTCATTTCTTGAAACGAACTTCCCGTTCTCAGATAATGTAGGCACACAAGAACCTTTATCTCCGTGCATACTCCTTCCTTTCTCGCCGCATTTACGCGCGTACACCAGATTGGTCGATTGAATTGAAGAAGATCTGAAACTATCTCTAAACAGTCGAGGGTGGGATGCTAAATCGAAGGGGTAAATCACGCAAGTTATAACTTGGCCGATTACTGAGTTTGTCTTCTAGCCATTTTGATCCAGATTGGTCTTTTGTTCGGGTTTCGGGAGGTCTGCTACGATACGCACCACCCACAGCTTGAACTTTAATATTATTAGCAACAACTGCTACAGTTGTAACGCGCATCATTTATTGGTGACGATTCGTATTCTACAACTGCCACTCTCGAAGCAGAAGTTCGTTGCCGTCTTCATCTTTCTCCAATTCACTTTCCATGGATTACTGTTCTCTGATTCCCGCAGTACCGTCTTGATAGTGTTTTCGTCTTGGATTTGGCTCTTTGCCACCCTGAATATAAGTTATTCTCAGGGTCCACTAGTACAGTTAATACAAATATCTACACGCCCCAGATTATAATACGACACGACCACAAATTACAGATATACACGACCCATTTCTGTACGTGCCCAATTGATCACAAGCATTTGGCTTGAAGGTCGATTTTACCAACTTTTTACACTCAATCTTATTAAATTCTTCTCACATATATTCACCACTGATTGGGATGCTCTAAGACTAACCAACCTCCGCAGTTATGTCATGTCACATATCGTTCATTACATTGTATAAAGTAATATTTTGTAAGCACATTTTGTCCTGTACCAATCGTAGGTAAACGTGCGGCCCATTTCACGGTAAAGTCGGCCCACTACTCCACTCTCCGTACAGCATCTCCATTCCGAATAATTTCGAATATATTTAGTCTAGCTACAGTGAAAAGGATTAGAAAGTAACAACCCTACTTCAGTGTAATTTCGATTACTATTTAATCGGGTTTAGTTTCGATTAAATGAAATTAAACCCACCAGAGAAAACTCCAATTTATTTTTATGCTCAAAGTAAGATACAGTTGGCCTGGCCAACTGGAAGCTGAGTTTCAGATAATTTAATGGTGGCCCGTATACACCGGAATATTTCTCAGCCGTCACCATAATCGACCTCCTCTTTGCAAGTACTACTGTCGCTACCATCGTGCGAAGCCTAAATTGTTACCGTTTGACCCTCCTGGTATATAAAGTCAGGGTACTCACCTGCACCTACGAAACAGCCACGTTTCCCGTCAATAAACGGACCAAGAAAAACCCAATCAGCCTATATGAAGATCGAATACATGAAAACCCCTGCAACCTATTCTTATCCAGTACCACACGACACGGATACGCCCAGCGACGCATCGATATTACGCGGCTCTAATGACGAAGAGGTAATACATTCTAAAAGACTTTTAAGACCATATGGCCGGCGAAACCGTGCAAAATTGAGCCCTCTATCTGCCTACTCATACATTAGACCACTAAATGCATCCAGCTCATACAACCCAACCCGAACGACATCATCATACGAAGAATATAAAATGAGGTCATCGCAAAAACGGGTCATGATCAACGGTAACTAGAAAATCATTGTACCAGAGGACTTGCATAGTACTTTTCGTTCATTAGTTATAAAAATTGAACTTGTTTTTTGTGAGCGGTTCCAGCCCTGAGCGAGCACTACCCATACTAACTAAAAGACGACGAACACAGAAGATACTAATCTTGATACGACCAATACAAACATTGATACTAACATTTCTACTTCTGTTTTTTATTCTGATTATAATTTTGATGAGGTTCCATCTTTTGCGAATGATGATCCAAATTGTACCGAAATTACAGCGACTGTTATTAATAATTCCGTCTTTCCTTCTATTCGTAAGAAGAGAAAAGATCGACCCGTCGGTTCCAAAAATAGGACCAAAATAAGTGAAAAATAAACCCCTCTGTTTGCATGGGTTGACGTTAATAGTTGAGGAAAACATTTTTCTGGGAGATGGGCTACACTTTGCATAGGAATGTATCAACAAGAGCATAAATGGGACGAATCAATCATCGGAGAGCATTACACACTGTCAAAACATTTAGCCTGAAGAGACATCCTATTACGTTGAAGCCACAATGGTGCAGAATTCGAAAAGAGGATAACATTTATTTGGCTTGAAAGATCATGTATGGAAGGGAAATCACAGCGACAGAACTAATGCGGAGCTTATGGAAATGTCGATAAATATTATAAGGTAAAGGCAGGAAGAACGATGCCGAATGGGGAAATGAAATAGGCTGCGTAGTTCAAGATCCTTGAAGCTGCAACTTGCTTGAGCAACTACCCGAAGTTAGGCGGACTATCTGAAGAAGAAGAATACAAGTCAAGAAAAGAAGCTATAAAACCAGAAATAAATTCAAGCAGTAAAGAAGATGAATTGATATACCAGCGACCCAAAGGGGTAAAGGAAAGTAGGAGGGAAAATTTTAAAAATAATGGAGCGGAACAGAAATAGAAGGAAAGAAAACATAAACAACGAAATTTGGAAAAACCCATCGAGGCCATGGACATATTGGCGCATTGTCAGGATCGTGATCGAAGGGCGGAACGACATTTCAGGCTGATGTAAATGGTACCAAAATAATTGGTTTGTTTTAAAAGGATATTCGACAAGATGATGGTTGAGGTAGATACAGAGAAGGATCTAAATTATGGAACAGAAGACGAGGAAAAATTATGACCGCATTAAATGTTTTCCAACATTATGACTCTGTGGTTCTGATGTTTATTTTTGTATTTGACTACTTGGTATTTGACGACTTTGTATTTGACTACTTTTCATTTTACCACCTCTACCCGCAATGGTTCCTTCTTCCCTCAATTCTTGCTGCTTCTTCAAATTCTGTAACCTTAGTTTCTTACTTTTAAAAAATTGAGAACTTTTTTCCAGCAGAGAATTTTCATTGTTGATGTGACGTGTTCTAAATCCCAAATTTGTTGATATGTTTTGGTCGTCTGATCCGCATGTCCCGCTTTTGTCTAGAGCCTCTCGGAATCGTGGTACTGATTCAGACTAGTTCAAAGCTAAGAACGTGGAAATATTTATCAAGAATTGTAAACGAATATTTTGATGGATGTGTCTATCTCTAGGATTTGACAAATTCAAGGGCTAAAAAATTTTTAGAGTTGTTGAAAAAGTACAATCCGAACGGAGTTGTAAGTACCAATAGAAGAACAGAATATTTCCTTCCAAATGAGTAGAATGGACACGTCACGAATGGTGCTTGAACGGAAATCATAATAAACTCATGACTTTAATGGCAAGCAGACAACTTGATCTAGATAAGAGTTTAGATGATGTCCAAATGCTTATTCAAAACCAGTGGTCTACTTACCGTTTTCTCCTTGTAATCGATTGTGGGGGAGTCCAAATATTAGATGAGACAACCAGAAACTGATGAGTTGCATGGAGTTCTGACCACTGGAATTTCCTGGTTTGAAACTGTTTTGATCGTCTGATCTGTATGTTCAGCATTTAATTATTAAACGTGTTCAGATCGATGTTTTTCTAATTTTTTCATCTTTTTCCTTTAAAATTACTTTATTTTGAACTCTTTTGTTCGCCACGGTTGGCATGTGGTTCACCCCCGAACCTTCCCATGTTAACCTACCTCTCTACAACAATAACAACAACTCTGCTCCCATGTACCAACAAACCAACAAAGTTTTTTGTGAGGTAGGTGAACACGGGAGACTGATTTCATGTGACTTGAAGTCACATGCGGCCAGTATCCTCACCACGCGGGCACTACATGAAGAAGTGTTCGATATATGCAGAATACCTTACGTTTATTCGATTTCATACTAACAGATATGACGAAACTATTATTATTTCCTCTATCTACATATCAACACGATGGAATTTTTGGTGTGAGCATATTAGGTTATGGTAATGATGGAAAATGGGATTTGTAGCACGTATAAACACTGTTTAATTGAAATGGAATAGGGGTATGATGTGGTGCAATACGGGTTTACGCGAATTCGTTATTTATCCCAATTGTGGTGAAATTCGTTCTTGGCACGAGTGTTTTTAGTGAATTTTGTCATATTTTTCTTTTGTGTATGACCACATTTTTTGGTGGCCTCTCACAAACGCCACTTGTATTTCGGACATTGTTGCCCATTATAGTGTATCGATGGCTTCCACACCATCACGGTGTACTGTACGCTCCCCCTCCCGCTGTTCGGCTGCAGGTGGAGTCTAATCTACGGACAAATGTCTCCGCGGCCTCATCCATCTACCGCCACCTACGACATTTCAATCTATTCGTCCCCTTTCTGGTGGAGTATATACCTCAAAAGAGTTACTCGGAAAGAAGGGCCTCGAACCCCCTTTATTTCTCCATTACATCCTCTCTTTGTAGTGCATTGCACTACATATGAGACATTTTGATGATTGTTTAGATATGTTACATCTAAAAAACAAAAGCAATAAAATTGGTCTGTGTATCAAAAGAAGCATATATTCCAACTGGATGAAACGCAAGAGGTATTAACAGTGGTGATTTTAACAATGGTGGGTGGGTAGACATTATCATTTCAAGAGATGTACAATTCTAGTTTTCCTTTTATTCAACCTATGGCATATAAGCTGAATGATTACTTTCGTCAGACGAAACTTCTAATCTGAATGAGTACATTAATCAAATGGCACCTCTAATATGAATGACTAGACGAATAGAACATCACTTCAAATCTGAATGAATACATTAATCGAACGACACTTCAAATCTAAATGAAAAAAAGGTTTCACGAAGCTGTGTTTGCAACAATTTCTATGAATACAACTTCCCGAACCACTTAACTGTACTCTAACCTCATGAAAAATTGCTCAAATATGGTAAATCAGTCTTCGTATTATCTCTAGCACTGATCATTTCACAGTGATGCGGAATAAGCGGGAAAAAGGATAATGATCACAACGATTTGATGGTACTGAGCACTTGAGAGTGATTCGGAATAATGTTGATTAGTAATAAGATCACTGGAAAGTATTCTATACTCAAATATGCATAGCAAATCTCATTTTATTGTTCCAATTGATTTTCAACATGCATGTTTTGGTATAAGATTAGATTTGGGGCTTCTATTTGGTTTTTTATTCTCCATATGCATCGATTTCTGTTGCTATTGCATTAATTATTGTAACCATTTCAGTGAATGTTGGCAGTATTTTAGAATAGTATACATTCATAAATATAACAATTCCAATATGGATATACATTTCACCTTCCCCGCTTGCATCACTCTATCACCGTCAGCGTTGAATCAATATTAAAATTGACTTTGTTGTCCTCCCTTGGACAACAAAACACATGAAATTATCATCAGCACAGACTCAACAAAAACTTAATGAACACGGGTATTGGTGATGGATAATAACGGTAAAGTAGTCCGTGGTCGGAATAAATATAACGTATATTAAAAAAATAAATGAAAGCACTTCATTCGCTCAATTCGAAGAATCATCTCTAGTACTACCAAAATTGGAAATTAATTCATCCTGTAGTCGATACAATCCTGACCGACTTTTTAATTTATATTCTCGAAGTGTTAATGATTCTTCGTACGAATCGAACCCATCTGTAAAGGAATTTCGAGGTTTCCCTTCTCATTAGCCACTTCTTGCACAATCTCTTCCTCGTCATTATCCATCTCCACAACAAAATTTCCTTCATCTTCATCAAATACTTCTCCAGCTCGTTCCATCTTTATGAGCATATTATGAGGTATGTCACAAACCTCGCTTGTTCTAACAATGTCCCCCTTTACACATCTTCTTTCATCCCTCGGTATCACATCAAACCGTGCCTACATAACCCCCAAGCATATTTCAATGTCTTTTCTGATCGCTTCTTGTCGTTTCCTTTAAACTAATGTTTGGTCCTTTGTAGGCTGGTTGATTGGATTCAAAAAAAGAGACAAGTTTGGATAAATTCCATCCACCAGAAAATACATCTGCTCTCTCGCCAAAGCTACATCATTCATTTTATACTTATCTTCTAATTGAAAACAGAAGTCGCCACGTATAATTTTTGTCATCGGAGGTGAAACTTACAAAACATTTAGTTCATCATTCGTACCTTCTCGCCCTGAAAACCAGCTCCAGATATACAATGTCCGATCACACCACGCTTCAACAACAATGGTGACCATCTTACCTTCTTTTGCACCAACACAACCATTAAAAGCGGCGTCGTTATATTCACTCTCTATTCCACTGAGATCATTTTCTTTGGACATCGATTCACGTACATATCCGCGTACACCTATTTTATGTCCTTCACAAACTGAATAAAGTATACACGAAGAGTTTCTTCCATTATATTTGATTCTTGACCCCCACAGTTCCGGCTTCAATTTTATGAGGTCTTCGTGAATTCTCCAAAAGAGAAGAATCAAATTTCAGAATTCCAAATCTCCGTTTTGTAAGGTCCTTCTTGTGAGGTGAGAAGAACTTGTCCCAGTGAAGAGAACCTGAATGCTAGATTCTTTCCTTCAGAAAACGCCTTAATAAACAGTAAAGTGTTGAAAGAATGAATGAGTTCTTTCTCTTTTTCTTTTAGCGGTGTGATTGGCGATTGCGATCACACCGTTGTTGTCAATTAGGAAAGGTGTTGGCGGTAGAGGCTTAGAATATAATTCGGAAAGAAGTCGTCGGATCCAAATAGCATCCTGTAGCACTTGGCTTGCATCAACGTATTCTGCTTCACAAGTACTAAGCGCTATAGTTGTTTGCTTTCTCGAAAACCAACTAATTAGTGTGCCATAAGCTGTGAAAATGGCGGCTGACGTTGAATTTATGTCTGCCAATTCCGCATAGTCGGAGTCTGTGTAACAGATGAATGGGTTTGTGGATGTTTTGTTGAATATAAGGCCGCGATCCTGAGTTCCATGGAGGTATCGTACTACGTGTTTTAGAAGAGACATGTAAGTCGTCTTCGGGCGAGATATAAATCGAGCTAATCGGCTAGTGGAAAATGCGATATCAAAGCGGGTACCATCTGCAAGATATCGTATATCGCCTAGAGCGCTCATGTAAAGCCGTTTTGCTGATTTTGTGAGTGGAGTGTTTTGAGAAAAATCGTCAAATGTTGGTCTATTGGGCATGGGTGTGTGGCGGGGATTCGATTGTGTGAAATTAAGTTTGGCAGTTACTTTTTTGATCAGTTGAGGTTGTGATAGTTTTTGTCACCGTTGTCTTCGTATTTGACAGTCCAGCCTAGGAAATATGTCGGCTTTCCTATGTTTTTAACTTTGTATTTACGAAGTAAGTGTTTATGAAATTTGTTTATGTCTCTTGAGGTGGGGCAGTTACCAGAAAATCATCAATTGTCACTGATATTATTATAGATCCGTGGGAAAGGTGTTCGTAATAAATGCATGGGTCAGCCTCAGACTGTATATAATTATCTGATATCATGTGGGTGTGCAGGTCTGTGAGGTAGATGTTTCCTGCTTGCTTCGAGCCATATAAGTTCATTTTTAAAATGCCGTACTCACATTCTTTTTGTACAAATGAACCATCAGACATTGTCAGTAGTCTGACATAGACTGTGTGATTGGGGTCATAAATTTCATGCGTAAATGCAGAGGAAATGTCGAAATGACATAAAGGTTGGTCCTTTTTTCGGGCGTGTGAAAATATAAACCGTAAGGTTGATTTTTCTGCTGCGTATTCACTGGTGTGGTCCGGGTTGTAGTGAATTCGTGGTTTTATCATATCACCACGAATTGCTCAACGAGCTTTCCTTGTTTTCTTGCCGTCCTCTGTGCGCTTATAACGATACATTATGGTTAGGCGTATTGGTTTTAGATCTTTGATGTTTTTGGGGTTTGATGTTTGGGCAGCCATTGTATGACGTTTTTTCTATTTAGTTGGTCAATTTCATTGTCGTGCGCTTGATACCATAAATTGACATCAGGGAAACGTAGCATTTGTTTGTACGTTTGTGGTGAGGCAGTGTCATGTGATATGTGAGAAGGAGGTTTGGATACTTGGAACGTCCGGAATGCAGATCCGGCGATGTATGCCGGATCGAAGGATGGATCGTACGAATTTAAATCCACATCGCGAAAAATGGTTGTACGATTTGAGTCGAGAAGGAGGACGGTGTATTGAGCATGATTGTTGTTGTGAAGAAAGCGAACAGGTCGATCGAGGTATCAGCTTTTTTTCTAGATGCAATAGAATCGGCTAGTGTGCCCAATGTACCAAAGGGCAGTAATAGTGTGGAGAACGGATTTTGATGTTTCCAAATAGACATGGGTGGTTGTTTGGTTTTGGAGTGATGTATATGATTATATTTAAATGTGGAGTCCAGCAGAGCAAAATCCCAAAAATTATTTGGAAGTCTGCTGTGGGTCAATGATCTTCGAGCAGCATTAATTAGAGTGTGATTACCGCTCTCCGCCTTTGAATTGGATTGTGGTTGGCGAGGGGATATTGTTGTCTGATTTATGCCGTTTTGTGTTAAGTATGATGTCACTACTCTAGAGAGATGTTCTTTCGCATTATCATTGTGGAAGCGAGAGGTGGATTTATTGTGTAATTGAGTGATGAAGTTCATTGTTGCTGGGATTAGGTGAGATAATTCAGCCCTGCTATGGATTGGTTTAGCGATAACGTATCGCAATGCCATGTCCAAAAAAGTAACAATATGACGATGTTGTCTGCCGGACGGTTGTGTGATTGGTCCAATTGTATCACTTGCCATATATGCACCTGGGGCAGTCCGATCTCGGAGGAGGGTCGGTGGGGAGATTTTGGTGTTTTGCCATTGCTACATCCGGAGCAAGTCAGAATGGCATTAGAAGGTATAATAATGTTGGCAAAATCAGGATACAGTCCTGGTTTTATAATAACTCGAAGAAGTAGAATCGGGGAATGATTAAAGGCCAGGTGTAAAGCCATTGTTGAATATAGATTCGTTGGTTTGGGTGTAGTATGGCATAGATGTTATTAGTTCGTGCATAATTGATTGTGATGGTATATTGGAGATGCTGATGTGAGGGTTTGGTGATTATCGCGGTAATTTTTTGGGCGTACCCAAAGTCGTAAAATGATGTGAAAGATTGGGTATCATAGCTGAAGAAGCCGGGGAAGTGGGGGAATAGGTTAAGAGGCTTGGATTAGTTTTTCTGAAGCGTTGAGGTTTCCAAGAATTGATTTATGTTTTGGGGATATTAAGTTGTAAGAATTATTGCACCATTTAGCTATTGGTCGAGGCAGAGAAAGTTTTATGAAAACGGAAGTGGGAATCATGAATGCATGTTTGTTTGTGAAAATGATCGCTTTTGTTTCTTTTTTCATTTCATGTACAGATAGTAAGGTTGATTTAATATCAGGGGTCGTGATGGACTTTGTATGGATAGTGCCATTTTTGGTGGGAGATTCAAGAATTCCGGAGTGATTGATCGGTATTTGGGAGTTTGTCGCAGTAACAGATTGTCTATGTTTAGTCAGAGAGTGCAATTGTGGACCAGGAGAGGGGGTGCGTGGGATGTGCTGCATAGTCTAAAATTAACTTTCTTTATTGTGATCTTCTTCTTCAGAGCTGTATTAGGAAGCTGATGAAGACTCCTACATTGTGGGGAAGGGGACAGGGTTTTGCTCATTTTGAATCATCATGCGGGCATGACTGGGATCATTCCTCGGTTCTATTTTTGAGGCTGATTTGAATCGGCTTTTATATTGTTTGTGGAACCTATTGTTAGGTGCGACAGGATATTAGGTTGTTGGATCCTACGTACTTTACTGATGTTGTGGTTTATAATTGGGATCCAATGGTTTTTTTGGGTCGCTAAATTCTTGGTCGGAGTGGTTAAAAGCTCGTCAAAACTTTGCAACATGAAAGTGGCAGAATTTTTTGGGTAGTCTTCTGTTTGAGGAATAGTTAATAGGTGCATATCGTTATGGTGGTGGTGTAGATGTAGGATGTGAATGAATTATAGATTCCGTATACTTGGAATTCTGTTCTAATGACTCTATGATTGTGTGAATTTCTTGGATTGTTTTCGGCATATGGAGGAGCCAAAATGGAATAATATATGTATAAGTTGGGTTATTCCGGAGACCTTTAATAATATATTTTATAGCAGTTTGTTCATTTTCAATGCCAGGGTATCTGCCCACAAACATTTGGCCCCTTTTCTTTATATGGGCATTGATGTAGTCCGCTGAATTCCCATATCTATCGATAATTGTATTGCTCGCTTTGGTTTCCAGCGTGTCATGGTCAGCGACTGATCTACTTTCTATTTTTTGTTGGACTCGTTGTATTATTAGGCATGGATTTCAAGGTATTCTCGGCGTGAGGATAACTGAGACTTTGTATTTAGTTTAAAATGAAGTTATGACGCTGGTCAGTGCGCTGACCGAGCAGTGGTGGATAGGATCACAGGTATAGTTGAGGTCCTCTATTTGTTGGGTAATCTTCAAGGTGTCGACCTCGCATTGGATTGCCATAATCCAAGGTATTATATTGTCCGGATCTAATGCCGGTATTGTTGGATTGTGTGTCGGCATCGTGGATTGGGGTGCATCCATTGCTGCGTAAATTTGTTGTGCACTGTCGGTGCTGGTAAGATAAGTTGTGATATTATTCGGCACAGTCTCTGCGAATTATGGTATACTGATAATATGACGTGTCAGCGGTAGAAGAATAGGCCCATAACCTATGAGGTGAGAAGAACTTGTCCCAGTGAAGAGAAGCTGAATACTAGATTCTTTCCTTCAGAGAACGCTTTAATAAACAGTAAAGTGCTGAAAGAAGGAATATGTAAAGTGTCACATTGTGTATGTGGTACGTGTGCTTAGTGTATGAAGGAGAATGCCTCACACTTCTCGGGGTACACAGGGTTCGGCCCTAAGTACTTCATTTCTCATGTTGATGAAACCGTCTTCCGATTTATGGAAGCAAGTGCTCAAAAACAGTCTGATCCGGTACACATCGGTCCCACATCAGAAGAACTTCCGATTATTTTCATATTTTCGATTTAATTTGGTATGAAATTTTTTAATCGAAGTTGTGGTGAATGGAGTGAAGTAATAATGCCCGAAATAGTGGTGAAGATATGTTGGGAAATGTAGGAAGCAGAATTGGCATATTTATGAAGGCATGATGGTGCTGAGTCAGCGCTCCCCTCAACTGATGCTGCACATTTAGTAGGATGCAGTATGCAAATCTTCCAAATTTTCCAGAAACTTTCCATACGTGTGTGATGGGCAGATGTTTAACTGAAACATAGAAAAAATAAAAAAATTGTCGGGGCAAGCAACGCATTACGTATGATTCGAGACAACGATTTGATTGGTTTTCATTTTCACACCAATTATTTATTCTCAAGTGCAAATAATCGACAAAACTAAAATAAAACAAGTTCAGATTAATAATAAACAACTCGACAAACAACGTGGGCTGGGCTAAGCGACCGCACAAAACAATAAGTATATATGTTGAATTGCCGACGAAGACAATGACTTGACCTCAAATATAAACAAGCCATGTCCACCTTACTATACCCGCGCTACCACAACTATGCCCACCCTGCCCGCCGCAGACATCGACGACACCAACAACGACCTTCTGACATGCCACCCGTCACAACCTCTGCTCTCCACAGTGCCAATGCATCGGAATTAAAACCTCCAAAACCACCGTCTTCTGTAACCCATCATCACAACGAACAAAAACAGAAACGAAAACAACTAAATGACCAAAAATACAAATTTCAAAAATTAACATCTTTAACAAACAAACGAAAGTCGCAATCTACATTACCAATTGAACAAGGACAAGCCACACCTTCTGAACCAGGCTCCTCTACAGCTTCCAATACAATTTACAATATCAATGCACAGTCGTTACTAGATGAAACTGTTAACTTGCCATCACCAACATCAGCGGAACGTGCACAAACAGACTTCCCAACTACACCATCCCCAATAACCAGAGAACAACGGGCTGAGACAAACTTGACGCCACAACAGCAACCTAGCCCTAGGACTACAACGTCTTATCCAGCAGAAGAGTCTGTTTACAATATCAGCAGAAAACGTTTCGTAAAACGTCCAGCTCGGAGCACATTTAGTTCAGAAACTGTTCCAACACCATCTACTCAAAGTGATTTATCATCTCAAACAGCTAAGCGTTCCCGAAGTTGGGCAACAGTGCGACGTACTGTCACAACACTATCGTCTCAATTATCAAATTTGCGACAAAAACCACCGAAAACAAGAATTAAAACACAAGCGGAATTTCGAAAAACGTTTTTAAAACATACCCGTGATCGCGTAATACATGATATCGAAGGAAATAAATTTCGATTAGTCCCAATTGATTTGAATGGAGATTGTGGGTTTGCATCAATTGCAAGAGGCATAAATGATTCAAATGCAAGTGCAAATGCAAATGCAGAATCAACAGAACTTTCACTTTTTAAACGTACATTACTTAATCTTCGTAATGCTTATTCACCACCATCGTTCTCTGATTCATCTGAAAATGTATCAACAGCACCTAAGAAAAGAAAAATTTTGCAATCTAAAGATGTTCGTATTGCTATGTGCAATGAAATTAAAAAATTCAAACACACTTATCTCGATGAATTAAATCGTATGGGGTCTGTTTTCACGGATGCTGATTTTGATCGATTAGAACGTGAAGTTAGTCGTACTGGAATTGCAGGGCATTGGCTTGGTACAGTTCTTGGATTGTTGGAACATGTTATTTTATCACGTGCTCTTAATGTAAACATATATTTATATCAATTTGATTTACAAAAACAAGGTGTTCGTCAATTCGAGGAGGCTACTGTTAATAATCCTGACGGTGATGTGTATATATTCTTTACTGGTCCTCCAGTCAGTGGACATTTCGATGTTTTGGTAACGAAGTTAGATGCTAAAAGAAATAACATTAGTATTGATAGAAAAGATAAAGAAAAAGTTATTAATGGTATGTTGAATACCACGGATTCACAACCATCACCTTCGCCTACTACTACTAACACCATCATTAACGACATCACCAATATGGATAATGTTGGAAAGACTTCACAACAACAACAACGCACAACAACAACAACAACAACCAATTCGCAATCTGTTGATGACGATAAATCGCAATCTCTAATTTCTCCATCTGTTGATAACAACAATAAATCGCAACCTTTTTCTACCAACACCATCACTACCGATACCTCCAATATGGAAAATGTTGGAAATATTTCACCGCAACAACAACCCAAAGCAACAACCAATTGGCAATATGTTAATGGCGACAAATCACAATCCAAAATTTCTCCATCTGTTAATAACAACAAGAAGCCGCAATCTGAAGATGTTACATTTAATAATTTTCCTATTCCTACTCCTCAATCAAATTCTCAGCAAGCTGATGGAGACTCCTCCATTACGCAGTCTGGTAATACTTCGCAATCTGATATGCCACCAAACTCTGACCAACCTTAGTAATAATAACAACATGTTGTTGTGTTGTTCCATTCCCAACGTCACAACGTGAAAACTAATCATTTTCGTCGTCACATACGCTCAAATTCCGCACGCAATTATTTTTATTTTTATTTATTTCTATATTTTTATTTCAGACTTTCTTTTTGTACATGTGATATTTTTTCCCTTGTATCTTGTCGGTGGCAGTGTGATTCCGTCGTGATCGCTTCGACGTTTGTTCACTCGTTATCGTCACCATTCTGAACGATTTCTTTTGCACTTCACATGAATTTTGTGAATTATATTTGTATACATATATAGAATTCTCCTTTTTTTATAAATATAAAAGTTGATACTCAATATCTCATTTAAAACTGTATCCTCCCTCATTTTGAGGAAGGCTTGATAGAATGACCTATGCCTATGATTCTGGATTCTGGTTCTAAGGATGGTATCAACATGTGGCCTGGCAGGATTGCTTAGTTTCTTAGGGCAAACAATTTTTTTCTAAAACTTAGTTCAACGCGGGGGACGCAATTTAGCATACTACTTGTTTATTTTTCTAGTTTTGATGTTTTGCTGAATAGAGATCCTTTATCCATCCACGAATGTTGGTACGTGTATAGGGGGAAAGAGATAAAAAGATCGAGAATCGCTACAGTGACCTAGTGTTTGTATTGTACACGACAAGCGCTATACAAAAAACTGAGACGGAAGAAAAACATATATAACACATGAAGCACATATCACAAATATGTATTATATTCTCTATATATTCTTCTTTCCAATTGCGCGTGAAGGCCAACCAGCGCAGAAACACAAATTGGACTATACACATAAGGAATATAATCATCTACGACGAGCGGATGGGAAGTAAACGCCTGAGACATAACCACCACGTAAAGCAGCTGAAACATTACGTTGAAAATCAATAGTACTTCTTTTAAGTAATTCAGCAGCCTCCTTATTAAGTGGATCATCAGGATTAGGTTCCAAGAATAAAAGTTGTAAACCATATAAAATAGAAGATAAAGTAAGTACTGGTTTCCAATCTTGTCTTAGAATATTAAGACAAACATTTCCATCAAGATCAATATTTGGATGATATACACGAGTGTTACATTTAACTTTTGGTGGTTTATGAGGATAATCTTCTGGAACTGAAATAGAAAATGAAAATGCACCGATTTTATAATATCCTTCTTCTGGTGACAATGTTAATTCGAAATGCATTAAATCATCAGGTGCTGGGAAATTCACTTGAATCGATGGTGGTATATCTAATTCATTAATATCTTTTTGTACTCGTATATGCCCTGCTCTATTTACTGATGCTCCTGTTTCCTTCTTCTTTCTTGTCTCTTTCACTTGTTGTTGAAGACGAAACATTTGTTTGTTTGAATGGGATATAAAAAAAGGTGAAAAGGTTGATGACGAGATCAGAAATGAAAGTGTTATAAAGGATGCACCTTACTTAGCTCTCACCGTTTAGTTGAAATAAGGTTTTGCTTCCACACGCGAAGTGAGAACAACGCAATGCCGTCTCCTTCAAACATGGAAAATTCCGAGATTTCGACATGACATTCGGAAAATCACAAAAAATTTCAAAAATCCGGCATTCCAACCAAGGACTTTGTTAGATTAGATCTTACAGTATGTAAGTTACAATCTGAATACAGGAGGTCAAACTGACACTTTCGACACGTGTAGAATATCATTAATTTTAATAATATTTTGAAAAAAGGAAAAATAATTTTTGAACGTTACCCTAGCTCCACCCTATTTGTGTTGCTACTTTCCTTTTTCCTTTTTCATTTTCCAAATTGTGTTAGGTGGAGCGCCCATTAGCAGCAGCTTTCATTACGATTTAGAACTTCCTTTGACCTCTTCAAGGCCCCAACGTGACCGTAGCCGTGTAGCGTAATCTCTTTTCAATTATTCTCCATCGAAGAAGAATATTAAGGTACAAGATGTTGGTAAAAGTCAAGTTATTAACGGGGAATCAGACAGAAATCGATATTGACCCTACAGATACAATATGGAGAATCAAGGAAAGGGTTGAAGAAAAAGCTGGTATTGATCCAAAACAACAGAGACTTATTTTTGGTGGTCGTCAATTAGCAGATGAACGCCCTGCAAATGAATATAATATTGAAGGTGGTAGTGTGCTTCATCTTGTTATTGCACTTCGCGGTGGTAATTAAGAATACTTTTCTTTACCAATGCGTTTATTGTCTTTATCAAGTACTATAACGGCTTGTCGTCTCTCTTGTCTTCTTTTATCTGATTCTGGTTTGTATATGAAATAATAGAACAGTATACTCGCAGATCCCCATGCCACAACCTGTTTTTATTGAGTTTTATTGATATCGTCAGTTTCGTTATGTTTTGTCTGTTACATTGGGTTTCAAATTTTGTTTTTTTAATATTTAACATATTTTGCTAAAGGAGTTGTTGTTGTTGGAAACTATCAAAGCAAACTGAATGTATCATCTTTTTAAAAAACTTACCTGTTGTGATAAACTTCGAATCATCATTTTCTTCTGAAAGCCTTGTGATGTTGGAAGCAAAGAGACGATCAATTGACTAAAGGATGTTGTCGGTTGATAAGTTGTCGCCGCTTGCGTATTAAACAGATTGTGACGAAGAATACCAATGAAAATTTCAGAAATAAAACCATCGAACTATGATCTGCCGACCACCCCGCAGAAATAAAATTAATATTCTTCGCATCTTTTGCTTTTTGTTTTCCGAGCACGAAGTGTGTGGGCTACACTATTCACTGTACAAACTAATTTTAAAAATTTTTTCGCATTTAATGCGGTTCTTTTACCTTTCACTACGCATCCTAGTCTGCATTCATTGGAATAAATGATGTTTTATAGCCTTAGGAGATACCAAGCGACAATCAACATGTATTACATCAGGTGCTTCGCTGATTTACCAACTGTTCTAGTCGATTACAGACATCAAGCTACGCATTGTACATTACCTGGATTACATAGTATGTAATATGTGGTAAGACAGTCCGTGATATGGTTTGATATTCATTACTGGTATCTTCAACATAAAATGTTGGTTTAATTGGAATGTTAAAAAATACGCAGTTCGCAACAGTACTTAACTAAGTACTGTTGCGTCTATTATTTAATGTGTGTTCATGCCTTCTTGATTTGAGGATCATTGGAAGGATTCTGATCCTAGTCAGGAGAATAACAGCACTGAAGAGGCTGAGTGAAGTGAAGAGTTTGCAGTAGAATTGACGCTTACATGAGACATTTTGTGGTGCATAAAACATTAATATTGTTATTGTTTTATTCACCACAAAATTCTTCATATTATGAAAAATGTGTCTCGACGTCAACACGTTCTTCAGTTATAGCTAATTTATGACCTATATCATAAAACAGCTTGCCCTAACCGTGGTTTACATGTTGAGTTCATGTTAACAAATGACACCTTTTTTCACGCGAGGAAGTGGAGGGTTTGACGGAAAGACAATATGGGATGGTACATTGAGTGGAAGGGAACATAATTGACTTACTTCTGTCACTAGATTATGGTATCATCAACCGCTACTTGCAAGGCAAATAATAGTGCCGATATATCAGTTAATCGTGCCCATATATACTGTGGGGGTTGTTGGGCGCAGGGCATATCAGTGGATTCGAATTTGAAGAAGGTAGGTAGGGGTTGTGGTTGAAATCGGGTCACGATGGGTGGTCCTTCTAAATTGATCCAAAATGCAGACATATGAAACGTCTAGTCGCATCATAACTGAGCATATTAATCGTAATCCCAGGCACTTGACGTAACGATGTGGTAGGACATAGACGTAATCTAACTGTGCACACATGTTCCTTGAAGCAGGCTAGCACGGGAAATTTACTGAGCTCACTAATGGTTTTTTTGATGTTATACATCCCTGTGTAGCATGCTTCGAAGAGGATGTGAGCAACACGGAGCGGAATCGAAGCAGACTCCTCATATTCAATTATCCTGGAAATCTTCACTATTTCCTCATTGGTCGGTGTTAAATACTCTCTCAGGGCCTCGCCGTAACAGGATGTAGCAGTTGATAGACCGGCAGCTGCTCGTGACTGGGTGGTAACCAGTGGTATAGTTTGTTCGGTCGTGCGAATGTTTTGCTCTACGTGGCTGTCTTCTGCTAAAATCGGTGTGTCCGTCCATATGAAGTCGCCGAACAGTCACAACTGGAATTTTTTCATATCTATGTTGTCGATCAAATTATTCTCTATCTTTCGATCTTAACTATAAATTATTTGTTTTGAGACACCGTGTGCTCCATACACTGAGAATCACCTTCATCTTTTTTGAAACATAGGCAACTAGTCCTATGGTGGATACCGTTGGAGGTAGAGATGGTAGCTTCCGCCGTGCCTGCGATGCAATGATATGTTGGCATGCGGGTACAAGATCGATTGAAATCTACCCATAACAGATCGCCGCCCCTACGTTCACAACGTTCAATGCTAGTGAGTATAAAGACGCCTTTTTTGCATTTACTGTACGTCTTCCAGATTACGTAGATGTCTTTTGCTCCAGGTTCCGAACTCAGTAATCTTGTTCGCCGCCGGTCCGAACTTGTTCAAATCTTCCAATCCAATCTCATTGTGCAGGTCGGTTCGTGAATTCGACAAGATCTGCAAAAAGTACAAGATGAAATACGTTCTAGACAGCGGAAATGGTGTGGTTGCAAACTAATGCTGAGTGGCCGTTTGTTCCATCGCTCACGGTGAGTTTTACCAGAAACTCATCCGATACAGCCGCGAGGGGCAGGAACACTGGTGTATCCCCGAGTTGTTGGTTCGGTTTGAAACAAAAACTGTACAGTTCTTGCTCTTTTCGCCAATGCACCAACCTCTTGCTTCGGTTTCTTCCGTCGAAACTGCCTCCACAAGACGTGGTATGTTCTGGGCAAGCGTGCTTGGTCCACTTTTTGGGTTGTTGCCTGTTTGTAAATTGGACCAGGTAAGATTACTGCTTCGATTTGGTAATTCAGCACCATGTTGGTATTCGGATATGACGAACGTGTGTGACTATGCCCCTGCGCCGTTTTATTTCTTTCTGAATGGTCTTGAAAAATTGTTATGATAGCGGTTACTCTGTTACTGGGTCTTAATGTGAAGATGTTTTGTAAGATGTGAGTTGTGGTTGACGTGCCGCCGTTTGGTTTCTGGGGATATTTCGATGGTACGTTCCCTACTTAGTTCAACTCTAGCGTGTCGATGTGTATTGGTGATATTTTTTGTGTTTTCTTGGCTGTTGTGGTGTGGCAAGCCAATGTTTAACGATCGTGGAGGCTTCGTTCTAGTATTGTTGATTAGTTGTGCCTCGAATTCGGATCATGTCTACATTTTAAGTACGCTATAATTTGGACCAATCATCTGATCTGAACATCCAGACCTCCGTAGAAGGGGGGTAACTTCAGTTTGCATTTTGCGTCGATAGTTGAAACACATTTCATTTATCCAGCCTGGAATGATCCAGCATTTCTACCAATCCTCAATAAAGCGAAAGAAATCCTTCATCGACAATCATTGTTGGCCACTTCGGGGGGCTGGGTTGTATGGATATTGTTTTTGCTTAGATGAACGACTCATGGGAACCACGAACAATTTATTAATGGAGAAAAAAGACGGTATGGGCATGAAAAGAGAAGGCGTCGGTTGTTTTTCTCTTTCCTGAGGTTCTCGTTGGTCAGATCGCAGTATACAGAATTACCAACTAATACAGTACTGATCCGAGAAAAAAGGAAAATAGTCGTCCAAGAGTGTGGTTTTACAATCAAAATACATTCTCTAACCATCTCCTTTGTTACATTACCAAGCATCACAAGGTTTTGTTCAATTGGAATGGAAATATGATGATATTCGTATCATTCGCATCGGCGGTTGAAAATGTACAAACTGTTGATGTATTGTGACGAAGATTCTCTATAATTTAGACATACATAGCATGTTACACTTTGACATTTGATACTGTACAAGACATGCATAATTCTTGTTCATGTCAGAAAGACATGAACATTCATCTTGCAAACAGCTCACTCGCTTGTCTTATTATACATTTTATAATTTTTTTGTAATAAGAGGATTGGTAAAAAGCACGTTAGATAAAGAGATAAACGGCACAATACGATGATTGCAAAAAGAATGAATGAAATGAGTGAATGAAGATTTTATATTAAAAAAAAAACTCTGCATGTATTTTTGGTTGAATGTATAGTAGTAGTAGTAGTAATAGTAGTAGTAATAGTAGTAGTAATAGTAGTAGTATGTAGTATGTAGTATATAGTACAAAAAAAAAGATTAATCATCTTTTTTATCACCGAATGAACGACCAACAGTTGAAGTTTCAGGTCTCCTCTGCCTAGCGTTTGATCTAGTAGCAGCAGGTGAAGAACCTTCACCGCGTAAAACAACGGATTCATCTTCTGAAACGTTCATTCTTCTATTGCTTCCGTTAGCACCAGTATCAGGTTCATCGCCTAAAAGTTCACGATATAAACCAGATACAGAATTAGCAGCGACACGTCCTGCATATACAACGCCATTTACTAATGGTTGTACAGCAGATTGTACATCCGCCAATGAGGGTAAACCAAATCCTTCGCCACCATTATTTCTTGTTGCAGGCATTCTAGTATTACTGAATTGTTGTTGATGGAGCTGTTCGTAATGAGTAGCGTCTTCAGCTTGCAGTTGACGTGCTAATGCTGCGTCTTGTTCTTCTTGTTCTGAACGTTGTGGATTTGAAGGTGCATGCGACGAAAGTAAATAATCTACAGCTCTTTCAACAGAACCGTCATGTGCGTCTAATGTTGTTTGTAATGCTGATGGGTCCAAGTCTGGAAACATGGCCCTTAAAGAATCCATTGCAAAATTAAATAATGAAAATGCTTGTAAGCTTGTCTTTTTCTTTCTTTCAACTTTGTTTTGATTGATTGATTGATTGATCGATGAGAGTTGGTGGTCGCAGTGGAGATGAAACGTCCGAATTGACTTGAGTGAATTTTTCTTTTTTTTCCCAATTCAAGACACGGACCCATCAAGGAGAAGATGCAAGCCAACACTCGGTCTCCCATTGAAAAGCGATTTTCTAATAATAATTTACTAATAATTCTCGTCTCCAATTACATCTATTGTACAATCTATTTACAGCAACATAATTCCAAGTCTTTTGGGCTAACACAACAGGCACAAGTGTAAATTTGGCGCCAACCAATATCATACACGTGGTGTCGTATCCACTGCTACAGTAGCTTCACGAATAAGTTCGAGTCAAAAACAGCGCCCGTATAAATAACGGTCACTTGTGCAAGACGGAGGCACCAGCGGATCAAGCCAAGCCACGACTCTTCACTGTGCATAACAACACAACCGTTACGCTTGTCTTCCTAGTCTTGGTATATTGGGCGGACTTTGAAGGAGCAGTTGTCATTGAGAAGCCACAAAGCACTTGAAGACGGCGTTTTTGACTTACCAGTGTCTTATCGCATACTTTCTGCTATCTACGCCCCCCCCACGACCCCTGCACTTGTCACTTTGAGGGAATACTATCTGTCTTTCTATTTTATTTCGGAACTCCCTCCCTTTCTCAACCTAATTTTTTTGGGATTTTCAAAAACTGATTTTTAAAAATATTTCAACTCGTCTATCTATCATTCAATATTCAATATGACAACTGCAAATACTGACATTCCTACTACTGGTAACACCACTTTCACTGAAAATCATTCAATTGTCAATAATGACCATGGTACGCCGTCAATGTTGCCAGGTCTAGGTACCTCATTAAATGAAACACAGACGGAAACGAACGAAAGTTCAACTAAATACAAGAAATTAAGTATATCTGACTTACTTGGAATTTCAAAATCACCATCAGTTCGTGATGATAATAAAACTTTATTAACGTCATCCGGAGCATGGTCAGCAGCAGAAGCGATAACAAAAGCAATACCTCAAGATCAAGGAGTACCAATGACGATCTTAACAGGATTTTTAGGAGCTGGCAAATCAACTGTATTAAATTATATATTAAAAGCTGATCATGGGTTAAAAATAGCTGTATTAATAAATGAATTTGGGGAAATAGATATAGATAATCAATTGGTTGATTCAGTTCATAAAGGTGAAGAAGGTGAACCAATTACTTTAAATAATGGATGTGTTTGTTGTACTATATCAACAGGTTTCCAAGAAGCTGTCTTACGTATATTAGAAGATGCTGATAAAGCTAATAAATTACCAGATTATTTTATTGTTGAAACTACAGGATTAGCAGATCCTAAACCTATCATGGATAGTGTTATGGTTACTGATTTAAGGGAAGCTGTTTACATTGATCAAGTTTTAACAGTTGTTGATTCAAGCGTTTGGAATGAAAAACATTATGATTCTGATACTGCTATGAAACAAATTGAAGCTGCTGACACTGTTTTATTATCAAAAACTGATTTGATTGATAATAAACATATTAAAAATGTTGTTGATTCAATCTTATCTATTAGACCAAGTGCTAGAATGTTAAGAAGTCAAAAAGGTTATGTACCTATTGCTGCTTTATTCGATCTTGGTATTGCCATGTCACGTAAACGTAAAACCCCTCACAATGCCGATGAAAACAATATGGAAGAAAACGGTCATACAGCTAAGAAAAGAAAAGAAGGTGAACATGATCATCATTCTAACGGTAAGAAACCTGAACGTGATCATGAACAAGAACATGAACATAAACATGAACGTGATCATGAACAAGAACATGAACATGAACATAAACATGAACATGACGAAAAATGTGGTGAGAATTGTTCCCACAAACATGAAAAAGAAGAAAAGAAAAACAGAAATCATTTAGAAGAAGAAGGATTTTCAAGTATATCATTTGTATCTGAATATCCACTATCAATGAGAAGATTCAAACATGACTTTATGGATAAATTACCACATGGTGTATTCAGAGCGAAAGGATTATTATGGTTCTCTGGCGAAGCTAATCGTTTCATCTTTCATTGGAGTGGTCAAAGATTCCAAGCTGAAGAACAAGAATGGCCTAAGAAGGCACAGCAAAAGAATCAACTTGTTATTATCGGTCGTGATTTAAATAATGAAGAAATTTCGAAACTATTGGAAAAATGTATTGTTAAACCTGGTGAGGAAAGTGATGAAGAAGAATATGAAGAATATGAAGAAGGTGAAGTTGAAGGATATAATGGAATGGATGACGAAGAAGAAGCAGACGAAGGAATAATAGAGGGAAATGGTGAGAATTAAAAAAAGTTTCATGAGCACCGGTGTCTTTTTCCAAAAATAATATTTTGATTATTTTGATCCGATCCGATCCGATCAAAAAATACTGTATTTACTTATCAGAAAGTCGCTCAGTAATGCCGCGAATATGAGTCTTTAATACATTGCATCTGGTTTTGGTACATAGACGGCAATTAAGTGGACGAGTATTTGACATATCAGATTGACTACAAAGACCACTTTTAGCAAATTTACCAATTAAATGATCATAACCGAGATATTTAGCAATTAATTTAGCTAATTCCCAACGATTAGTACATTCATCACTTACCATGTGGATTAAGCCAACATGATTACAACTTTGTTGACCTAATTCAACCATAGCTTTACCCAAATCGTCAGCAAATGACATATTTCTTAATTCATCTGTAAATAATTCAATCTCACCATGTTTCCCTAGTACACAGTCAACCACAAATTTCATACCTTTGCCAAAATTATATTCATTATCACCGTTCAATTTATCCATTGACAATATTAAACTAGTTCTTGCAATTATTATACTACCACTTAAACTTAATAGTCTTTTTTCCATTTCTGATTTGTACATACCATATGCATTTATAGCATTAGTAGTACTATTCTCATCATAACATTGGTCGTTATTTAATTTTCCATCAAATACTAAGTCTGTTGATACTGCTACAAAACGTCCGCCCATTAATGCAACAGCTTCTGCACAATGAATTACATCATCTACTATACCATATCTTAATTTATCATTTTTTTTAGCTGCCGCATTTCCTCCTTTAGGAATTACACAGTATAGCACACTTGTTTGACTGCTTTCTTGTGAGAGAAGTATTGAACGTACTGCTTGATGATCAGATACATCTAATGATTCCCATATTACTCGAGATGTCTTTGGTGGATTTGATGATTTATACGTCGCGACTATATTACCTTCCCATCCTGTACCGTCAGTTGCTTCAGCTGCTGCTACAGTCTTACGACCTAGTTCACCCGTACCGCCTATGATAATTAATGTAGCCATTTTTTCTTCTTTTTTGTTCATTTTACAACTTGATTGATAGGCAAACAAAATGAGAGTGGAGATGTGGTGGTTTATACGAGGAATTATTGACAGCCGAGATGCATTTTGAAAAAGTTGTGCTTGCCTCTTTTATATTATAATGGCGTTGGGCTACAGATTACATATCCTTTAAAATTTTATTCAAAATTATACATTTTGGCGACAGTAATTGTCATCTTATTTGTCTTTACACTATTTGCTAAAACTTTTAGTTATTTAACAATATTTTAGCAAATAGTGTAATATTATTTGGGAACATTTTTATATCCATCATCCAATCATACACAGACTCTGACGACGCCCAAGTTAAGTTGATCCCGTTGCATTGATCCCATTGTCATTCCGCCGCGAAATCAAAAAAAATCTATTTCTAAGTTTAAAAAAGACAGAAACATGCAACGACAAGTAATATCAACGCCACGATATTTACTACGAAATATATCACAACAGCAACAACAACGAACAATATCAAACAATCCTCGTATAGTGCAATCCCAAGTATTACGAAAGATAAAAAAAGGAATAGATCGATTACCATCGCAAGGTAAAGATCCAGCATTAGCATTCAAAAATGGGTGGCGTCTAGCATCTGCAACAGTTTTAGAACGATATCCAACAATAGTACCTGAACAACATCCATTTGAACACGAATATTTACAAAATCGATTTTTAGCGCATCAACTTCAATCAATACCTATGCCATCTGAAGCATTCTTAACTGAACGTGATGTATTAGAAGGTAAAAAAGAACCAAATTTTAAAGATGCACTAGCTGAAGAATATCAACCAGGTCCTAGAATAACAAAAGCTGATCATGATCATGATACAAAATCATTAGATAGAGCATTAGATGAAAGACTTTATTTTTTGGTTAAAGCTAGCCATACTTCAAATGTTTATAGATTTCCACAAATTATTGCTAAAGATGATGATATTACACTTTTGGACTACGCCAAAAAGGCATTTAATGCTGTTACTGTTTTAGATGATAGACCGGATGTTCATTTTATCGGTAATAGACCTTGTTGTCATTTAAAACATATTTTTCCAATTAAATACCAACAGGAATTTGATGTTTATGGTGTCAAAATTTTCTTTTATAGGGCTGTTTTATTAAATGGGCAAATTAATCAAGTTAAAAATTCTGTCGATTACATATGGGCTAGAGAAAGTGAATTGAAAGATCTCGTAGGTGGAAATTACTATAACAGTATTGAACCTGCATTGTACGGTGTTGGACCTAGAAACAATTATCAAGTATAAAACAACTCCTTTTTTTTGAAGTGTTCATTTAAAATTAAAATATAAATAAAACAAAACAACTAGACCGATTCCTTCTTCTTCTTCTTCTTCTTCTTTCATTAGTCCAAAATTTAGATTAGGAAGCTATTGTTATGAAAACAAGAAGTGAATAGCGGCTTCACTGAGAAGAATAATAAGTAGAACAAGTGGCCATAGAAGTAGACAGAAATTTTGAATAGTATAAACAGAATCTCTATTACTCTGAGCGCGTGCAGTAGTATTTGTAATTCGTTCCGATGTTCGATCAACACCTGTATCAATACGATCTAATAGATTTAATTGAGAATCTACTTCTTTATGAATATTAAGAGCTATATCACGTACACCACGAACACCGTGAGATAATTGATCTAAATTTTCATCCTGAGTTCTTAATGTACCTTCCACATCAGATGTGTCGGAGGTTGTAGCTCCGTATTGTTGTTGTTGTTGGCTGTATTGTATGTCTGCTGTTGCTCCTTGTAACAGGTTTTGACGTGCGTCTTGATTTTGCGATGTCATTGTTTTTTTCTTTTCTTCTGCAGCTGACAAAGAATGAAATTTTGTGTTTATCAGAGTTCAATGCTGGGAACGATGCAAGAGAAATTGAGACAAAGTCTTGGAAGAAGATAAAACGTTGCGGCATGACGGATTGAGGGTGATATCAATGATGAATCATTGCTGAATCATAATGATGCTTTGTCTTGGTCAATAGTATTGGTGTTACACGTTACAATAAATGTAATTACAGTAAAAACAAAACGTTCTGTAATTATTTTAAATTTACCGAAAATTGACATTAAATGAAATTTTCAAAAAATATGGCCTGTTAAAATCAGATTACGCAAGGCATTTATTTTTTCTACAGCTTCGCACCGGTTGCTGGGGGGGGCTATTGTTATCGTTTCTTTCTTCATCATCTGCGTTGTGCATCATCAAATTTTGCAACATATCCATCGCCTCTCGTTTGTTTTCCCAATTCGGGTCTTTTTAACGCTCACTCGCATTTCTAAGCACACTCTTTGACATTTTCCCGTCTCCGGCACATTCTACGTACACACGCAACGACTGACTGACTGACTGGTTGCTGACTGACTGACTGCTTAATTGCAAATAATAATAAAACGCGCACCACATACGCACATATGTCCATCAATGGAATTGAGATTGAAGAATTGCCTGCATCACCAACAAGGCCATTACTAACAAGAGAAGGTAAATCATCAAAAAGTAGAAGTAGCAAAGATTTACTTAAACAATCATCAAATTTATTAAAGATTTTACGTGATGCAGTTGGTAAAGATTTAACTCGAATGACCGTACCTGTATATTTTAATGAACCATTATCATTTCTACAAAGAGCAACAGAAGATATTGAACATAGTACTATACTTGATCTAGCATCAGATCCAAGTTTAGAGGGTACATCTAAAAGAGCATCATTAATAGCAGCATTTGTAGTAAGTCATTATTGTGCGACACTAGGACGTACTGGT
>JAULBU010061681.1:0-11488 GCA_032358235.1 Odonthalia washingtoniensis | reverse complement strand
CACTGACCCTGCCGTCACTGACCCTGCCAATGCCGCTTCTGTCGATGTTCCTTCATCATTGAATGCTGCTGTTTCCAGCGGCGCTGAACCGTCTCAAAGCGCTGATCAAGACCATTCTGCTAGTCAATCATACGATCCTGAGACAAGCGGCGATCGACCGACTTCTTCTGCCACACCCGATCCACAGCAGTACCGATCCTCGTCATTTGGCAATGGTACCAACACCGATAGTGCGACAAATAATCGCAATGCCAGTGTAACTCCCGCCTCACCAACATTCCCTGTTAGTGGCAGTGCAAGTGCTACTGCTGGAACTGCAACTGAAACCATTTCTGGTACAGAACCAGCAACCGGTACAGATAGGAGGTCTGCTGACCCTTCAGCACCCACGCAGGATGCACCACCGACAGGTTTAGCACCCGAAGTAGACGCCGTACTTACTCGAATTTTCACATCGGGATTATTCGAAAGAAGGGATATCGATGGTCGAGCTTTGGAATTTCTCGGTCGAGTACCTCCAACCTTAGCACTTGCCGCACTTGACGATATCCAACGGCGAGATTTTTCCACCGTTCGTAACAAACCAGCCTTCATCATGAGCATTTTCAAACGTGTTGTTGGTGCATCCAATAGCGGCGGTACTAGTGGTCCATATCCAACTTCTCACCCTCCCCATCATTCGTACCCCCATCCACCACATCATCATTCATCTCACCATGCACCTCCACCCCCCATGCCCGCATATGCTCCAACACCCGTACCAGCATCTGCATTAGCTCATTTACCACCTGCAGTCTCTGATGCATTACAAAATGTGTTCACTTCTGGAGTATGTCATCCACGTCAATTTGATGATCGTGCTATGGATATTCTAGTCGATTTACAAGAACAGGATGCAGTACGTGCACTTTCTGAATTTGCGGCTATGGAACCGGGTCGAGTTCGTAACCCTTCGGCGTTCTGGATGGGTCTTGCTAGGAAGTATAAAGGCCATGCACGTTATTCTCTTGGGCGAGGAAGTTTGTCACATGGCAGTGGATCAGGTGATGGTGCAAGTGGTCCTGGAAGAGGGTATGGAAGTGGCAGGTATGATAGCAGTACAGCAGGTGGTGGTGGTGGTGGTGGTGGGTATGAATCTGGCAAATTAAGTAGTACTCCAGCTACTGGCACATTCGCTCAGGTATTGGAACAACGATTGGAAGAATTGTCACGATCTTCATTTTGTCCAAGTAAACCATTGGATGACCGGGCTCTGGAGGCGTTGAAGCGACTACCGGAACAGGAAGGAATTGGAGTTTTAAATGAATTACCAGATCCTTCGCGCGTGAGAAACATGAGCGCGTATGTTATGGGTCTCTGTAAAAAATTTGCGAATGGTGAAGCACGGTCTTTGGCATCTAGAAGTGCACCGTATGGCGGTGGTGGGTACGGCGGTGGTGGGTATGGAGGTGGTGGGTATGGAGGTGGTGGGTATGGAGGAAGCAGTGGTGGTAGTGGCGGATACGGCGGCGGCGGCGGTGGTGGTGGCGGCGGTGGCGGTGGGTATGGAAGCGGGTTCGGTAGCGGTGGGTATTCAGCTGGAGGATACGGTGGTGGATATGGCGGTGGCGGTGGCGGTGTACATACATCAGGGTACGGCGGCAGCAACAATGGCGGAGGAGGAGCAAGCGGGAACGGAAGCGCAAGCGGCGGTAACAGCAGCAGCGGTGGCGGTGGCGGTGGCGGTGGCGCAAACGGCAGCGCAAACGGTGCAGGCAGCGGCGGAGTAAGCGGCGGCGGTACAAGCGCAGGAGCTGGTGATCGAGTGGTCATGGAAGGAGGAGAAGGCGAAGGAGGAGAAGGCGGAGCAGTAGAAGCGAGTCGAGTGCGAGATGCGATGGATCGAATGGATGGGACAGTTAAGGCGCGTTTTAATGCGTTGATGGACCGAGGGGTTATTAATGAAGTTTCTTTCGATGCCAGAGCGATTACGGTGTTATCGAATATGGCACGTGAAGAAGGATGTTCAGCGTTGGACGAACTTGCGCAAAGCGAACCGCATCGCATTAATAACGTCAGCGCTTATTTCATGGGACTTGCCAAGAAATTCAGTCGTTCCGCACTGTAGCATTTTACCCCGTCTTTTTTTCACTCTCTTTCTTTTTTTTTTATTTCCAATTCACTCACTCCATCTTCGTCGTCATCATCTATCTTCGATATTGCATCTGTCGCCATCCATCTTCGTCGCGTGCATGCATCAAACACATCGGCAATCTGGCGGTATGTCCTCTATTGCTGATTCTTCTCCCCTTTATCCCCCTCTTTTCTCTGCCTTTATTTCAAAAAAGGCGACATCGCATATGCCGTCCATTCTCTTTTCTTCTTTTTCTTTCGGGCTTTGAAATGGTAGGAGCATGAAATGAATGAAACATAACATTGAAATTTATCTGTACAGGTTGTAAGTGTTTGCTTGTCCAAACATAGAAGCGAATATTGTCTTGTTTCTTGCGATTAATCACTGCGTTTTAGCGATGAAGTTGCTGAAAAAGGGAAATAAGTGAGTGCCAGCATGTATCAATTTTTCACATTGTGCCTGTATAGAACTGATACCGACTAGTAATATGCCATTTCATCCATGTTATATTTTCGATTTACTTCCATTCAACAACCCATTACCAACATTTCGACCAATGCCACCACTACCAGTGTTGTTTGCGCCACCTCCACCACTGCCGCGTGCTCGATGGCTTCCCCCACCACTAGTTCCAGTACGTACCCATCCGCAATCCGAAAGGTAATCATGAATCTTGTATAGTTTGGTATGATCCAACTTAATAAGCGCTTTAGCGTCTTTCTTTCGAAGTTGCCCTTTAAGAGCACTCTCTCGAATCATAACTTCTTTCACGATTAAATATTGATGAGGAGCAATGTATAACATTTTACATAATGCAATTTCCTTTGACGAAAGTAATTCTGATCCCGTCATCATTTCAAAGCTTTCTCCATCATTACTTGAAATCTCCTTCCTTTCTTTCGAATCCATAAATCCTGACGATTGAGATACATGATGTCCACCACCACTATGCGCAACCGTGGCTGCTTCTGAAATATTTTCTCCATTCGACCTTCTTCCTCTTCTCTGCGACATTCCAGATACGGTTGATGTTTCTCCTCCTCCTCCTCCTCCTCCTCCAACACCACTACCGCCTTTACCGTCATGATTACTACCACCTGCGCCACAACTACCGTTGTCACCAGCATTACCACTAGCGCAGCCTTTAGCATTATTGGTTGAAGCATTCGCTGCCGAATTTGCCATTCGCAACTCCTTTTTAACCGCTTTTGCATGCAATCTTTGACATTCTTCTATTGTTCTAGCGCCGAGAAGTCTACCTTCTCTTATCACTTCAATTCTCTCACGTATTTCTTTTTCATCCACAAGTCCTTTGATAAATTTATCCATATCGTCTTGTGGCATAATTCTCATAAATACTTTCATTTTCTCTCTTATTTCCTTTTCTTCTTTTGATCTTTTTTTATCGGCTGCTTCATGCGCTTTAACATTAGTTAAATCACGTTCGTGTACAAATTTTTTTCTTTTTTCTCTTTCATCCAATTTATGACAATAGATTTTCAATACTCGTAATTTTAATTCACGGTCTGAATCTTCTTCAGTTACCTCCATATCACCAATAATTTCTTCTGCTTCATTATCCCATTCATAAACGAAATCCTGTCTTTTCGGCATCCACCCAGCTGCATCTTCTTGTTGATGTTTATGCATAACCCTTAAACTTTTATCATCTGCATCATAACCTTTACCAACGACGATTTTATTATTATCATCTTTATTGTACAAAAATGAAGGATTCGGCAATGGTGCAGTTGCTGAATGTAAATAAACTTTTAAATAATGTGCTTCTGTTTCTATAGCTTCTTTTGTACCTATTAAATTTGCAACTTGTTCCCAATTTCCAATTCCATAAGTTTCCAACCCTTCCAATAATTTTTCTTCTTCATCTGCACTCCATTCAGGCTCATATAAAGGGGTATGTATAACTTGAATCAATCTATAATCATGATCTGCTTTGTGCGGTAATAAAGCAGCACCAACACTGAAACAATCAAGGCATGAATCATAATCTGGGCAAATTGAACATCTTGCACGCACAGCTGATGATAAATCACGGCCACAATAATCACAATGAAACCTTGAAGGGCATTCAGTATCTTCTTTTTTATCTACTTTAGATCTTGATCGTTTAGGTCGTTTACTACTGCTTGTTGCATTTGTACTCGCAGGTGCGGTGTGTGTGGAAGGTTGCTGCTGGATACATGTTGCTGGCGGTGGCACTGATGTATTTGTAGGTATGCCAGCAGTTGCAGAAGGGTTCGATGTTGATTGTGACGCCATGGTGGTATGATGCGTGGTATTATTGTAATTATGATGATGAGAATGATGTGAGTTTGAATGTGAATTTGATTGCGACTGTGAATATGAATGTGAATGTGAATGTGATAGTGGTGATGATGATCGTGGTGGAGGAAGGTCGGGAAGGTTAGACAAAACTGAATTAGTATCTGAATGATGATGGTTGTGCTTTCGTTTTTTATTGTTCTCTCCACCTGCCGGAGACATTTTTTCTTTCTTTCTTTCTTTCTTTCTTTCTTTCTTTCTTTCTTTCTTTCTTTCTTTTTTCGGTCCCTCCCTTTTTAAACCCGTAAATGCCGTTCCTCTCAGGGAAACAATATCTCGTTGGTGTTTCACTTTTTGGTGTTCACTTTTGTTATGTTGCTCCTATGGATCAATTTTTATTTATAAACAATGACATTCACATTGTGAAGAGTACAATCATCACACGTGTGCATTTTTATGGTTTCTGTACAGAGTTGACTGTGTTCAGTTCCAACATTAGAATTTTTCTTTTCTTTATTTTGATCGGAAATGATTGACCAACCGGACCGCTTCTAAACAGCTGCTGCCCTTCATCCTAATCTATTTTCACAACTCTTCTTTCTAGACACCAAAACCGTCCCAAGTACAACCGTCGTCAACCATGACACCAACAACAACATCATCACGGCGGTTATCAACATCATTAACAACGACACTACTGGTATTGCTTTCATTTACAACGTTATACACGAAGTCAAGAGGTATAACATCATCGCTGACTTTCAATTTGCCATATGGTCAACGTAAATGTTTCATGGAAGATTTGCCACCGGTAGGTACAGTGAAAGGAACCGTTCATGTGGCAAGTGGCAAAGGAGATATGTCATTAGATATGTTTGTTAGTGATAGTAGAGGGTCGGTTCATGCGCATAAATCTGATGTGAATTCTGTAAAATTTTCATTTAATTTACCTGGTGCTGCCGGTCCTCAACATCATAGTAATGGAGATGGACGTGATGAAACTTTCAGGTTTTGTGTAGTCAATCAAGTACATCCACAATCTGTACAACCTAAAGACTTGGTTGGTAGGAAGGTCACATTAGAAATTTCATATATTTCAAATCGACATAATGAACAAGTTTCTAAATTAGCCAAGTCTGATCATGCAGAAAAATTATTCTCTACTTTCTCTACCGTTTCTTCAGATGTCGATCATTTAATACGTGCTCTAGATGAACTAAGAATTAAAGAACAAGAATTAACTAAACTCAATGAAACTACTGCTTCTACTATTTTATTCATTAGTTTGTTGGCTTGTTTATTTACTATTCTTACTGGAATCCTTAGCTTCATGTCACTCAAGTCTTTCTTCAAACGTAAGAAACTGGCATGAAAATAAACTTTTTAATTATATTAATTATTTACGACATCACATCTGATCCAAGTCGATCCACAATATATCTCTCTTTTTCTTTTTTCCCGCTTATATCTAACCGATCAAATAGCTCATTCTGCGCTGTCGACTACGAGGAATGTCGTGTCGATCTTCACAAAAATAGCTGTTTCAGCGAGCACGTTTCTCAAAAAGATCAAAGTAGATCTTTGTTTGGAGGGAAAAACAAACTTCTGAAAAAAAAAACGTATTAGCAGCATTTACTGGCAACAAATGCATCTCTATCTACCAACAGTCGGCAAATTTATCCCCTAATATCCGAAAACATTACAGTAAATTGGACACGAGAATATACGTCATTGGTTCCCTCCAAAGTGTAATTAAATGTATCGACAAATTTTGTCGAGGCAGCTTCCAGTAGGCCTCATGGATGATTACTATTGCAAAATTTCAGACGAAAGTGGCGACGAAAGTGACGATGATCATACTGTCCTTTTCATGAGCAAAAAAGGGACTCTTCTTGGACTTGGACTTGCCCCAAGCACAGCGGACTCACACATGATTTGATGGCGTTGTAACATCCCTGAATGGACGCAGTATTTTCGAGCTCCGTCAAATGCATTAAAGGAGCCAGCAATTCATCCCACAATGCGCATCATTGCTGAATTGCGTATTATTGGCTACGCTTGCGCATTTGATTCGACAGATGAGTTATGTCAACTCTCAGATCTATCTGCAACACTCTCGTTTCAAGCGTTTGTTCATGAGATCGTATCCGTGTTTGGAAACGAATACCTGCACAATCCTACTGAAGCAGACTTAACGCACACACACTTTACATCAAAGAAAAGAGAGCTTCCATGCGTGAATTGGGTCATGAGGCTGTCAGCATTGGGAATGGAAACATTTTCCGATAGAATGGGTAGGGAAATTTAAAGGAAATGAAAAAACCTACCGCAGTGAAGGAAAAAGTTGCGGACGGCGAGATCTGGATGTGGGCTACAAATTTTGGATCTACAGGAAGTATCAATGACAGGAAAATTAAAGACTCCTCTCCAATCGCGCAGAGAATCATCAAAGGTACTTTTCTTTTTGGTTTTTCTTGTACCATCAACTGTCGTACTCGTACGGTATGCTACTATATTATTGATCGGATTTACACAAGTTGGATTATTAAATAAAAATTTTTGCGTGCCGTTTTACGAAAGCCACAATGGCGAACTTACAGTTTTGGATTTTGAGGAGTGGGCAGATCGTCCTATCCCCGGAAAGGTAGATAGGCAGGCTGCGATTAGTGCGAAAAGCTCCTAAAAGCCTCAGGGTGCCGAAAAGGTCATCCCGTCCTAAACCCCGAACCGTCCACATATGGGTCGTCACTCAGAGGGGAGTGAAGAGGAACATCGGTGCTAGCGAAATTTGAAAGAATAACGGAGGAGAAAACCATACGGAAGACCCGTGATAGAATGCGGAAAGTCCTCGTAGCGGTAGGTAGATACGCAGCATAGTTTGTGAACGCAATCGCATAGGTAGAAACAGAAAACCAGCCAGGGAGTGAGTATAGAGAAACAAAGGTGCAGAATTAGGAAGTGGAGATTATGACGAACGTGATGGCTTATCTGCCGGGTTAAACTTTGTACGGACGTGCAGCAGGGTTGGCCGCATAGTTTTCGCAATGGTCAGTGCGGCGAATTTGCGGCAACGGAGAAGAAGCCCAAATTTCGAGGAGCGTCCTTTGGTTAGGGCACCCAGAGAAACGGAGGAGTCGGCGAGTAAGATTATGCGATGCCCTGCGATGCCCTGGAGTGCTAACCAGTCGATGGAGAGAACAGCCATCGCACTTTCAAGTTCGTTGATATGTTCCAGAGAAGATATAAACTGGCGCTTACCAGTTCGACATCGATGATGCAGGGAGAGTTTCCATTTGTGAGAGTTGATGAACAGCTCGAGTTCAGGATCGGAGGAAGGTGTGTGGTTGTTGGAGGAGATGTGGCTCTGGGCCTTGCACCATACACGATGTGCCCAGATGGGGGAAGTGGTTGTACAGACGACCACGCCGACTTTTCGTGAAGCATCAAAGGCGACGATGGTGGGGAAGACGGGCGTGTTGAACGCTATCTGACAGGAAGGAATTAGGGAAAGGAGGTGACGAATTTTCAAGCGTTGGGCGGAAGAAGGTTGGAATTTTGCCGGAGGTTGCGGTGTGAGACGGGTTGGGGAAGGAGGATGCGAATAGTGGAAGGCAAGATGCAGTGTTGAAAAGGATGGGCGTTTCAGGATGGCAGGCCATAGGAGTTTGCCTATCCATCTTTGCCATTTGTGAACTGGGAGAATAGCGTCTTGATGGTCTTCGATCTCTGGCAGAAGTAGTTGAGTCTTGTTTTCATCATGTGAGACGGTAGTGGAGGGGAGGTCTATGTTGAGCCCAATGAAGGTGAGGGACGCCGTTATTGGATGGAGGAAGGAGGAAGATTTGATGATGCTAATGGGATGTCCGGCTGCTGTGAGGAGAGTTATAAGAAGCTTGTACCAAGTGGTGGCTAGTGTTGGTGGCCACCCGGCAAGGAAGATGGAGACATTGTCGATGATGTGGAAAATGAGGGGGTTATCGCTGGAAATAGTGGAGGACACCGACAGAGCGTTGAGGAAGGTAGGCGAGGGATGTATGTGCAACGGGAGGATAGATTGAGGGAGGAGGTGGTGAGATTTGGTAACAATCTGTGATACCACGGTATGCGCAAGGATGATGCTCCATGTGAACCCCGTAGGTAGGGTGGCTTGTCGAGGACGTAGGAAAATGGGTAAGGAAGTGTCAGAGATGTTGAGGAACTGCATAATAAACTTACGTAGGTCCCCATTAAGTCCAGTGAGTAGAACCGGGGGAAGGGGATAGAGGTCGGCTATTTCGTCGGTGAGGATGAGGTTGTGGAACATGTTGGAGATGTCGAGATAAAAGGCGGAAAGGGATTCAGAAACTGGGGACGTATGGTTGAAAAGCGCTGGATTTGGCAGAAGTGGTGACAGGAGGAGGGGGGGGGGGAGTGAGGGTGAGGGAAAAGGAATTATGAGGCGGTCGGATGTGTCGTTTTTGGTTACTGTAAATGACGTGACCTCGAAGTCAGAAGCGAAGGAAGCAAGCGGTGAAGTAGCGTCAGATTCTAACCTCCAAACTATGAGGCCTACCCGATGCATATGGCCAAAAAAATCTGGGTATGAGCCGGGGGAGAGGTGTATCTTAGGTTTCGGCATCGAGAATGCCGGGTTAGTGAGAGCGTGCAGGATAGGATGTTCAAAGGGGATTTTAAAGTCCGATGTGATCGCCCTTCGAAGAGGAGGGGTGAGGTAATGAAGCCATTTATTGGTATGTGTTGGGGATGGCGGGGGCCGAGAGGGAGGAAGGGAGAGCCGATGGGGAAGTATTTGCTTAAAGGATCCGGGTTCGAAAAGATGTTTGGGTTGGAGGATTGGTTGAGAGAAGGAGTTGGCATCAATTGAGTGTTCTTGAAGAGCGTTGTGGCTTTACGGGGAGGAAATGTTAAAGAATTCGGGAAGGGAGGAGGCGGGTGTTTGAGGTGGGGCGGTTGGAGATGAGGCCGTGAGGTTGGCGACGCTAATGGGAGGTTGGAGCTGGGCTCTCCGCTTGCGGGGGGTTGGGGGGGGGGGGCGAGGAGGGCGGCATATGGCCCAAGTTAGACGGAGTTGATGGTTCGGATTAATTAGTCGAACACGGAAGGAAGAGAGGGGGGAAATAGAAGGATTAGTGGCGGAGATGGAAGAGGCTAGGGAAAGGGGAAATAGGAAATGGTTAGATGTTGTTAGTGAGAGGGGGAGTTTATGCTTTCTTTTTTGTGTGGTTTATCTTGCTGCATATTTTTTCGGTGTGGAGGTTTGTTTTGAAGATGCGGGCTACATTCGCGTCGGTCATGCGCTTGAAACGCTGGATCGTGTCAATCGCATTTGGAAGGGACTCGTGAAAGTATTCCCAAGCTTGGGAGGCGGAGGTCCTGTCAGGAAATTGCTTCGTCTGCATCGCAGTATAGATCCTGAGGATGACGAAGAGGCGGCGTAATAGGACTTCGAGGCATGGCTGATGTTGAACCGCTTCGTACGGGGACGTGTAGGTGAGAAGTAGAAGGTGAACCGCTCGCGAGATCGAGTAAGCTTCCATCTCCGCATACAAAATGCGGGAATCGGACGGCCTGCTGTTGCTTCTGAAGAAATTTTGGATGTGTTGGATGATTGTTGCCCCGGAGCTGAGAAGTTGGGCTAGGGTTTCGGCGGCGAGCGGCTCCTCGACTCGCAGAGCACTCGTCGTCTGTTCGTTTCCCGAGTAGTTTTGCAGTGCCGACTTAATTTGGGAACGGCGAGTGGCATCTGCGTGCCTTCGTGCCTCTTTTGTTGGAGTGGCGACGAGGATTTCGTCATCCATCGTCCGATTGAGAGGAGGCAGTGTCTGTATGGAGAGTGCATTTAGACCGAGTGGGGTGCTGGGGTGGAAAGGAATGTTTTTGGGGAAAGAGGATTCGTTTGATGCAGTGGACCAGGGCGTTGAGGAAGGCAGGGGAAGCTTCATGTGCATGTAGTGGGGGTTGGGTGGCAGATTTGTTGAATTGAGCATAGTTGAATAGGTCAGTCCAAACTTGAGTGGGGTATAGTTGGATAATCATCTGCAGCTGATCATACGGTACGTTGATAACGTCCATGATTGAAGCTGGAGGATTTGGTGGCGGGGAGTGCATGGAAGGGGGAATGTTAGTAAATAGGAGGGAGTTAGTGGGCAGGAAGGGGGAGGGAGGTGAGGTTTTGTAAGTTATTTTGGCCAAGTATGGGGAGTGATGATGCCGACGGAGGGATGTGGAGAAGGGGAGAAATTTGTGGTTGGGTTTGTGATTGGAAAGAAGGCCCAGAACCCGGTGGTGGAATAATTGGAAAGGCGAAGGAAGGATTTGGGGAAATGGCGGCAATGAGAGGCAGGTTTGTTGCAGTAGATGCTGGAGGGAGTGGGATCGGGGTACTCTCTAAGTGAGTGACAACGCTGGGAACATGTTGTGCTGAGGGCGGGAGGTCTTAGGGGGTTGACGTGATATGTAAGGGAGCTTGGGAAGTTAGACGAAGGGAGGTGAGGCTTTCTGCCTGAGTGGATGGCGGAATGGGAGGAGGAGAAGGGACCGGCGGAGAATTTTCTTGGTTTTTGAAGAACCAGGGTTGTGTAGGGTCTGAAGCCATGGTAGCGGATGATGGATCAACGAGAAGGTAATTAATCGATGCCGATGCATGGAAGAAGGAGGAAGGGAGGGTGTTAAATAGGACTGGGAAGATTTGGAGGAGTGGACGAAGTTGATAATTCAAATGTGGGTGGTTTTGAGAGGTTGAGGATGAAACGGTCATGTAGAAGCAGGTGCATCGTGTGGGAGATATGCAGGAGGAGGGTTAGTAAAGGGAAGCAGGTGAAAGTGATGGAGTGGTGACAGTAGTTAGAAAAGAAGAAGGTTTTAGTTGTACGCGTGAAAGAAATGCCACCGGAACGACAATATTTTGGGTGGACGACGGTGGTGTGTAGTAAATGACAGTAGGGTGAGAAAGGGTGAAGTAAAATCGGGAAGAAAATAGGGGCTGAGAGTTTTACAGTTATTGTACGATGTTGTGTGGAGATGAAGAATGGGAGGGTTTTTTTTGGGTCAGATGGGTGATGAAGCATTTTTGATGTAAAGAATTATGCTGTT
>JAULBU010061670.1:0-11489 GCA_032358235.1 Odonthalia washingtoniensis | reverse complement strand
GGTTGGTAGGCAGGATTTCGCGAGCTACTTGCGTGGTTGACGTCGTTGTAGGATCTGGTCTTTTCGGGATGCAGCGAGGTGTTCGTTATAGTTGTGCTTTGTTGTTTATTGTTACTAGTCTTTCCTCTTTATCCTCATAACGATGGCCACCTCCTCTTTTCATGTTATTATATCCAGTAACGGGAGAAATATTACACGTGTCCTATTCTCCCGTAATAATGCTATTAATTAGAACATGGTTCTAATTATGATTAATTATGAGTGATAAATGGACACGTGTTAGTGTAGTAATGTATAAACAATTGTGTATCATGGCTTTAGTACATTTCTGGTCTGGTATCCCTTTAACTACCAAGTCAACCCATGAGAATGAACTTGTATTGTGATATCATTTCCTGCCGTCACCTTGAGAGATCCTCCTTCATTATACACGCACAAACTGTTTGCATAATATATATGATTAACACCGTACAACATAAACCAATACGATCAATCAGCATTGTTTTTAAATTCAATCAACATATTATGTTATCTTGTTGGTGGCCTTCCATGTTTGATGAAAATTCGATTTTGATTTCGTTCATTGTCATGATTCTTTGAAATATCTCGGTATCCTACGAACGATTGCAGATATATTCGTAAAGAATGTGTCCATGTTCTGCGATGAACATTCATTCATGAGATGTTTTATAGGCCGGCCAATTCTCTATCATTTATTGGAGTTGTTCATTATTACTGTCAAAAACGTCGGTCATCTCCTCTTCTTCGACGAGATGATATTCTAATTCAAACATCAGCCTGTGAAGGCTTCAATATATCGTGACACCAACGCAAATAGCCACATTGCGGCAGTTACACAATATGCCGGACAGGATTGGCTTTGAAGGGTTTCCGATCTTTGGAGACTATTTTGTGAGGAGGACTGTGACAAACAGAAATTTTCACGAAGAGGCCTACAGAATTTGTTCACCGGTTATGACATATCAGTTTTTTGGTCCGCTTTGGAAGAGGTAGTTGACAAACATATTGTCGAAGTGATGAAGGGGTATATCGGTTCCACTTTAGACCGTTTCTACTCTCCATCCCAATTCTCTGAAAAGAAAACTCGTAACGGGATAGGAATGACATCTCCAGAGAAAAACGGGAACGCCAACATCTCTTCTTGGTGATACAACAATTTTGTCATTTGGAATTACTTTATTGGAATTATTTGATGAATTTGTGACCCCATCATTTGACAGAGGAACATCAAAGCTTTTCCAGAAAACAATATTCAAGTCACAGAATAGTGAAGGTTGTAGGCACTCCGATTATCAGGTATTGATTTCAAGGGAAGCAGTGGGATTCATGGTTAGCTCACAAACAATTGTCGACCGATTTTTGGATATACGGGATGATGAATTTGGTTTTAGTTCATTGTTTACAATCATTTCAATTATCAGGTGAGATGGAGATAGTTGTTGGGTTACTGTTCAAAAATTGAACAAAATGAGTGCCATAATCTACGTTATCAACCCAATTGACCGAAGACTGTTTCAATTTGTTACAATTGGAATTTGTGTACAAAACACTGCAATATTATATGCATGTAACTATTACGGTGGTTACAAAGTGAATCAGAATCAACGTATAGTGGTTCATAATATCGACAATGCAACAAGAAATGATTTCTTCGCGTTCACTAGAAAACTAGAGTGCGCTCCCAAGCGCACTTAATAGAGAGAAAATTATAGACAGTTTAAAGAGGGAAAGGATAAGAATCAATTCCTTAGGAATCCAGTTGAAGTATCAGGATGATAATCAGGGTGATGTGGATGATGATGATTGTGGTTATGACAACGAAACTGATGAAGAGTTTAATAAGGGATGACGGTTAGTAGTTGATGATAATAACGGAAGACGGTGAGTACTTGATGGTAATAATGGACGAAGGTGATTAGTTGATGGTAATCATGGTAAACGATTAGATAAGAGATGACGAATAAAATTGGTGGATGGAGATGACGGATGACGGCTTTAACTAATGGTAGACTAGCAGTCGACGATGACGACGGTTACTATCAAGGAAATATGATGACGGTATAAGCCAGCTGACGATACCGATGACAAAAGTTTCTCATTTGGTTACTATAAAATGAGGTGGACGAGAACAGAGCGCGAAACACTGGCGGGAATAACAAAACGCATAATGACACATAGTCGTCAATCAATGCCGTCGACGAGAACTAACATAACATCTTTACCTATTACGTCTTTTTTAGCTTTTTCTTCTGCTTCTATTGTAAGCAGTGAAGGTGACGGTCATAGACGATTGGGGTAGAGAGAGATGAAATATGAAGATGATGTGGTCAATCAACGTGAATCTTTTCATTGAACTCATATTTCAATTTAGATGATAATAATGTATCATAATAACAAATAAAATGTTAATGCACAATATAATATGATATGGCGTGTATATCATATCATATTATGAACAATATACATTTTCAATTTTGATATGAAACCGACGATAATGTTGGTTTCATGCACCAACATTGGTGATTTCAGACTGATGATAATATCGGTTTATGTCGACACATTTAGTGGTTTGAAACCAATACATGTAGTTTCTTGAACCAACCAGTTAATGACTTGATACTACTACATGTGTTGCATTAGACTATACATTTAGTGCTTTGAAACAAATCCATGTAGTGGTTTGAACAAACACAGTTGCTGATTTGATGATTTGGTATGGCTGCAGTAGATTATCGTTCAGATTAGGAGAAGAGTGAACAGTACGTGTAGTGCGTGTATTGTATAGTATCTATGCGAAATGTCTGTTATCTGGATGCCAATTAGGGGAGGTAGCCTACACTGCATGGAAAAATTAAAATTTCTAACATTAAAATTTCTCCGTATAGCATTAATTTTAGACTGGCTACAGCACTAAAAATGGGGCTTCGGAGCAATAAAATGGGGCTATTTTTCTTTTCAAATCTTTCCTTAGCAGTACATTTATTGTTTCTTAGCACCGTTCTATCGATTAAGATTGTAACAAATTCCGGAATAATAACACTATTTTTGGTGCTATAGATTTCCGCAAGTAGGAATAGATTACAAGGATTTTTGGTCAACTGGTAGGAAATCTGGTGGACCCATGTACCTATGTGACCACAACTTGAGAATACTTTTCCATATCTCTTTTGCAGATTGACTTTTCAAGAAACAAGCAGCAGTGAAATGAGTTACCTCGCCTATACGATGGATTACTGGCTTGGAATCAAGAAACATCGTATCAAAGATGATCCTGTTATTGAACTGGACGTCCTCACTTCCGACAGTCAGCTTGAATCTTCGTCGGGAGCTGCGTTTGTCTTACATATGTTGTAATCAGTTCAGATCTTCTCGATTTATTTCAAGATGTTTTTATCCAATGGTCCCTCATTAGCTCTTTCTAAGAGATTCCTGGTTGCCCTTGTCGATGGATGGCCGAAACCTCGATGGATCATTGGGAGTTCGTTTTCAGTATATAGTGCGTAAGCTATGATGTTGTATGTCCAGCGGTATACGAAAAAATAGTTCTCTAGGGTAAGGGGTTTCCTCAGTAAGCCGATGTTGAGGTAACTACCGTGGAGACTGATATCCAATCCGTTGTAGATAAGGTCCTAAATTGATAGTAAGGATGGTGCGTTCTTTTCAATTATTGCAGATGTCACATAGATTATGAGATTAAATTTATCGAATGTAATCTGGATGGTAGCTTCACCAATGAACTTACTCCTTCCGTCGATGCCCTTCAGCCCTCTCTTCGCCTTCTTGATTGGTATTATTCTTCCAAACTCCATAAGCTTCGTATTGAGCCTTACACATCACTGATTTACGGTTTGCGGCCGTATCGATCGTCACCCCGTTGAAGGTTGTTGCGCTGTTCAACATTAGCAAGTTGTTTTCCATAGTAAGGGAGTCATCCATGTTTCTTCCATACGAGCTGCCGTGTATGCATTGTTGAAGAGCGTCGCTTCCACGGTTGATGCATCTTCCTTGGTCATGTTCGCTATATCTGACCCATCTAACTCAACCTCGTCATCCTCTATCCAAAGAACTTTAAGGCTGGATTCATCATCATCTTCAACGTCATCGGTCACTAGGTTGACGATGAATGACAAAACTCCGACCGTCAATAATGCCTCTGGGTTCTTAGCCTTTAGTTTTTTGATGGCTTCTGTAACCTTTTCCTTCTTGTGTCGGGTGCTTGCTCTGTGTTTTTGTCCGCATAAAAAGCATCCCTTCACGCCTCGCGTTCAGGCAGTGTTCAACGTTTGAGATAGACCGTTTCTGCCTCCTTCTCGTCGGTATGCTGATGAATTCTTCATCCATGGTTTCTTTGTGGCTCGCCTTGCGTCTCCGCCATATGACTTACGGAGCGAATTTTTGGCTTCGTCGTCAGCCTCTCCTTCTATGATGCATGTTGTATTGCTTCCTGTAGATCGTGCGTTATCACTCAATTGTATGGAAATACTGTTTATAGCTTGATGACTTGTTGCTGGAAATCTGTTCCGTAATTATGCTTGTATATATGGGATATCTATTGCAGTCAATATCCTATCTCTCAAGAATCGTTCGGTGTGGTACGAGTCATCAAGCTGGTGTTGGTAGGACTGCAACTTAGAGATGAAACTCCGAAACACAGTGACTTCTGACTCATCAGGTTGTTCCTTCATGGCTTCTGATAAAGTCATGGACTGCCCCTTTGTGAGTATACGGGCTTCGTGGTCGTCGCTATTATACCATAATCGTAACATTTTCATGTCATCGGCATAATTCGAGTTTGGCCTAACTTTATTTGGGTAATAATTTAGGGCATCTCGTGTGAGCATAACTGGAACGGATTTCAACTTCTCATTCTCTGTGATTTCGCACATTATTGATAAGATGTAAAAGATGTTGATCACATTATCTAGGTCTTCGTCCCAGTTTCCAGAAAATGTGGGCTTTCCAACAAATTCTCTCATTAATAAACTCATCCCTAGCCTCTTCTTCTCCTCCTGGTATCTCTCATGATCATGTTGCCAGTATGATCCATCACCGACTTTAGTTGTTCTCAATCCTCCTTTCTTATCTTCTACATCATCATCAGGATCATCGGTGGTGAAATCAGGCTGGGGCCGGCTAAGAACAATGTCGAAAGGTCGCGTACTAGTTGTGCGGTGAACGTGCCTGTTGTAGGAAAAGTCATCGCCGCGGCGTAGGTATTCCAATCTTGGGGTTTTTTGTCGACATAGCAACGAAGCATGGCCACGAGTGTTCGGTTGTAACGCTCGCATTGGCCGTTGGTTTAGGGGTGTTAGGCGCTGGTGAATGAGTTAAACACCTCCAGGATTTGGCAAGTTTACTGTAAGAACTTGGAAGCGAATTGTGGACCGTTGTCCTTGAGGGTTTCTTTGGGTTTTCCGTACTTTTACACCCAATGGGAACAAAATGCGACTGCGATGATGTATGCTGTTGTTTTACGCAGATAAACGATCTGGGTTAACTTGGAGAAGCAGTCCGTGATGACCAATATATATTTGTTTCCCGCTTTACTAGCAGGAAGGGGACCGAGGAGGTCCATGGCGACGCATTTCAAAGTCGTTGTAGCCGGTAATAGCTGCATAGAGTTGGACTTGCCGATGAGACGAAAGCAGTTCTTGTCGAAAGGCAGGCATGCGCGAACCGTGGCCAAGACGTCCGTGGCCATGTGTGGCCAATAGTATGTCAGCCAGAGGGTTTTGGTTATTTTTCTCTGCCCAGGGCGCCTTGGACGGCGTTGTGGGACATATTACAAAGGCGCTTCAGTCGATCCTGGTGGACCACTATTTGGATTAAACCTGGCTCCAACAGATGTCGGCGGTGGAGTAAGCCATTGTCCGCCTCGAAGTACGTGGGTTCCAACAAGCCACGATGGATCGTAGTTCGACAGAAATTATCCGTCCGTTGGCTTTTGAGGAGTTTCTCGAGCGTGATCGGGGTCTGCAGCCCATACATGGAGGGGATGGCCGGCCGTGGGAGGTTTTCAACAGCCTCTAGTTCGCCGTCATCGAGACCGCTGATGCTTAGAGCGGTCATCATAGCCAAGGCAATAGCATCCAGCTCCAATTCCGATGCTTCCGCATACGCAATATTTGTCGGGGTTGCCGCGTCGAGTGGAGCCGCAGAAGTTGTATCGATAGTCGCCATGGGGGCGTATGTGACGCGGGGGGCAGTGGTGGGTCCACGTGGAGTGTCTGACGCCGAGTTACGGCGTGTACAATTGCGTAAAACGTCTGAATATCGTCGTCAAATGGTACCAGGCCGCGGTTGTGGTAAAAGTGCGGTTTCAGGAGGCATGACAAGACGTCGGGGACCAGTTTTACCCTCCCTGGACGGTGGTCGATCTGATAATCATAGCGGACCAGTCCTTGGCACCAACTAGCTATGTGCCCAGAAGGATCTTTGATGGAAAGAATCCATTGAAGGTCGCTGTGGTCCGAATGGATCTTGAACGGTTGCCCGTCGATTTATGGGCGGATGGTGGTGATCCCCCACACAATTGACAGGCATTCGCGCGTAGCAGAGTAATTGCACTCCGCCTTGGTCAAGGTTCGTGACCAATATCCTATCGTCGCCCAGGTGGATGTGTTTTCGTCGTCCTTTTGCTGAACTAACACTGCACCGATTTGGCACGCGGAAGCGTATGAGTCTATCATGAATGGCCGCTTCAATCACGGGAGTGCGAGGACAGGGGAAATACTAACGCTTTCTTTAGATCGTTGAAAGATGGGAACTGGGTATCTGTAGGATGGCCCGGCTCCACGTCGGCATCTTTTCCCACAATCTGGTGAAGCGGGCATGCCACTTTAGTGAACGCGGGGATGAATCGCTGATACGCGTTACATGTCCCCAGAAATGATCGGAGTTGGGTGACGTCCTGTGAAAAAAGGCGTCGTGAATGCCACTGGTGGCATCTGCGGCGATGACAGGTTTCCCATGGAGAAGGACGTGCTCGAGGTAGTTCACCGGATTCTGGAAAAATGCGCACTTACGGATATTCAGAGAGATTCCTGCATTCCTCAGGAGTTCAAGGACGTCATTAACATGTGTGACATGCTGTTCCATGGATTTGGAAAAGATGATGACGTAGTCCAAGTACACTAATAAATTTTTCCAACGGACGCTGATAAGAATTATGTCCAATGCGAGCTGGAAAGTGGCGGACGCGTTCCGAAGTCCAATGGCCATCCGCTTGTACGAAGCGCACCGCAGTGGGAGGTGAAGTTCGTTTTGTCCTTTTCTTTTGGATCCACTGGCATCTTCCAATATTTCCTATTGGCATCGAGGGTGTTGAATACTTTTTCTCCGCCAAGGCTGTCCATGTAGTCATCCATACGTGGTAATGGGTACGTATCGGGGATGGTGGCGTTATTGAGACGCCAGGAATCGAAACAAAAGCGAAGCGTCGCATCTTCTTTGGGTGTTAACACGATGGGGCTCGCCCATTCTCTTTGAGAGGATTCGATGACCCCCCTCCGCTAGTTGGGATTGGATGTTTCTCTAGGACGGCCGGTATTTCGGCCCTGCTGGTATGGTTGCTGGTGGATCATTCGCGTGTTGGGTTTCAATTAAATGCGATGGACAGTCGCCTATATTTCTCTCAGGCGGCCGTTTCACATGGACTAATGAGTTTCCAACATGGAAAGGATGCGTTCGGGGAGGGAGATGTCGTTGGCGTGTGTGGGGTCGACAGTGTCCTACCAATCGAGCATGGGTTCCGGATCGACTGGCGTGGATGAGTCGACGGGGTCGGCGATTGGGTATTCCACCGTTGCAACGTGCGAAAATTCGTCTTGTATTTGGAGGGACGAGATGTTGGCAACATTTAGGGGATCTGATACGTGTTTTTGTTGGGGGGGTGATTCGCAAGCGGAAATCGAGCAGCCCGTCGAAGATTCGTCGTCGTCGGTGGAAACCTTGTTATTGCTCAAGTTGGGAATGATTCCCAGTGTTAACTTGAAAGTTCCGTCGATGCATCGAATGGTACTTACAAAATGCGATAGGAACATGGTCCCAATCAAAACCTCGTTCTCCAAGGAAGACGCGACATAGAAGCGGGAGATATATGTCGCTTTTCCCAGTCTGAGACGCAATGGAACGGAGCCAAGTAGGCGAAGTTCATTGCCTTTAACGTCCCAAGTTGAGGTAGTGTTGTGTTGGGGAGTGAGTGAATTCTCCAATTATGAGGCAAGGCCGATTGACAGACGATATTGTATCACGCCCCCGAGTATAATACGGAACGGATCTGTATCATCATTTTTCCACCCGGCCAATCGACGCAGACACCAGGTAGAAGGACGAAGAAAGGATCGTTTCGACGGGGAGAGAAATAGGTTGGGCAAGTATGGGACCGGAATGGTCGCGGCCAACGACGAAGGCCCCGCCCGTTAAGCAGGAGTTAATCCAATGGCCCGTTTCTGGTCGCGTTTGTCTAGATGAACGAGTTGAGGCTGTCGCCTGGTGTCGACGGCGTAATCGAAAGCCAGCTCGTTTTCACAGAGACGTGGAGGCGAAAAGGTCGTGTTGTCCCACGATACATTTTCATGTACGACGGAAGAAGGAGTTGATAGGGTGTGGGGGTCAAGCGAGTCATGGACAGACGAAACATTATTTATTAGAGTCGTATGCTGCACACGAGCCCCGTTCATAGAACGACTGGGCAAGATCGTGGGGTCAGTCGCGTATGGTCGTTGAACTACTGCCCCGTCTCGTTTTCCTGGTCATTTACAGCCGTTTCGTTCTCATCGCGCACCAGTGCTGAAGGAACCAGTATCAGGAAGATGGGGCGGTAATTGTCATCTCTGTTTCGTCCATTGCCCCGCCGTAAGACGTCGCAGCTACGAGTGGCCGCGCCGTAAGAAGTAGTTGGGTGCTTTAGGCCAGGATCAGACGTCGATCCAGCGCATTAAGTGGAACACTGTTCAAACCAATCCGTGACTCTCGGATTCGAGGCAATTTGGTGACGGTAATAGAACTAAGCGATGAAAACTCGCTATTGCACTGTCAAGCTTGGACATGTGAACGCGAAATGAACCGATTCGCAATAGGTCCAGCAATTCAGCGTCCAATAGTCGGACGGAGTGGCCTACATGGCCAGCTCAACTTTTTTTCCGTCAACGTGGGTACCGCTATGTGCCCACGTCCGATGGAATTGTTTTTAAGGTCGACCTTCTCGAGCATGTCTCTAGTCGTGCTAGCATAATCCGCCTCCGTGTCCGCGTTTGGGGGACTTGCGACCATGAAGATGTTCTCCAGAGTTGTGGCAACGTCGCAAGGTTGGTCCTCCGAGAGTGCTGGAATACGGTCGCGGAGATCCAACGGGGAAGGGGCAGCAATGGCGAAGACTGAAGAAGCCCCCAAAGAATTTGGTGGACAAGGCTAGACCGTAGAAGGAGGGAAAGTGGGCAGTGACGGGTCATAAGGGCCCGTCACCGTTAAAATATGCAACACGGCGGGTGCGGCGCGTCGCATACGGGAAGCCACATTGAGGGAATTGGGGGCCAGTACAGGGTATTTTGAGGACGCGCTTCGTTTCTTGTGAGTGGACATGGCCTTATCTTTCAATCCGCAGCGGACAGCTAGGCGCTAAATAGCCTGATAGTCCTGGGCTTTCGACGGAGGTATCTGGGAGAGGTGGGTTTGGAGTAATGATCGAGTGGCCGGGTCCAAACCCAAGACGAAGTTTCGATCAAATTCTTCGGTGGAAGTACATGGCGATAACTGTCGGCAGCATCTTCCAAGCGCATGGCGTAAGCGTCCACGGATTCTACCGTGGATTGTTGCGCGTCAGAAATGATGCGATGTTCGGCACTAAGCAATTCTTCGTTGACGAATCTTTCTAAAAGGCCATGGACAACATAGGGCCAGGTAGCGTGGAGTCGAGACATTTTCGTGGAACGCCCGGAGCGGACGTGCTAATCATAGATCGACCGTGCCTGATCCAAAAAGTATGAGGCGAGGGTGTGAACGGCGGCACCCTCGCCGACCGAATGATCATTAAATGCCTTGACCAGTTCCGATAGGAAGGCGAAAACAAGAATGCCGTTGGAGCCGTTGAAGGTTCCGATGGACGGAAAACGAGCATCGGTGGTTCGTTTCAAATAATGGAGGTGCCTATACTCCCTGTCCATCATGACGCCGGACGTATTTTTGAGCCGGTAGGTTCGATAGTCAACAAGGGTACGGAAGGCTTCTACCATAGTCGTAAGCGATGCAAGGACTGGGGCATAACCGCCCATTCGCGGGGGGAGGTATTCTTACCTCCCATTATCGGGTAGCGGAGCCGATGTATCCGCTTTCGTGATGAGATCGGGTAGATGGGTCGGGTTTGTCGTTGGTGAGAGTTGAGAGGCGGGGTTAGCCGCTATGAGCGCACTGGGGGGACAATCCAACAGGTCGTCGCCGTCAGCGATGACGGCTCTATCGGTAATTTGGGGATGTATGGGATTTGGGCGCACTGGGTGTCCCGTGCGCCGGACGGGCTTAGCCTCCAAAGCGGAAAGGCGACGATTGACGTCGTCGATGTGTGAAGAGAGGCCCGCGACATGGGATGATAGTTTCGATATGGTGTCGGTGAGTTTCTCTAGCTGGATGACCTCGGAAACGGCCGGCACGGTGAAAGAAGAAACTTTTTTCGTCATTTCTTCCATCTTAGTCTCGAGCTGAAACACAGGGGTCTCGATAGACTCGATACGACCCCAGGATCTTGTCCTGTTGGAATCTATGGTTCAATTCTATTTGCACATTCGCGCCCAAACAGTGAAGTTCCGCATCGAAGTGATCCAAGCGACGCGCCATGTCTGCAAACTGGGCCGGGGGAGTCGTGGAACGGGTATCCCCAACTGAACTGTTTTTGCTTTGGCTGTTCAGTGAAGCTCCAACGGTAACCCCAGCTGCAAAAATCTGAGCATAGCCGAATCCAAAGGCCAACGACTTGATCGACTTCGAGGCCTCCCGTCAACGTCAGTGAGCTGGTCAAATGGGGCGGGCGGGGTGCTTCCCGTAGGTAGAGCGGTGGGGATTTTTAAGGTGTCTTTCGAAGAGGAAATTGGGGGTGTATGAGACATATCTGCAGTGTGCTGGCGGATGGTTGTATATTGGAGGCCGAATAGGCCTCCGTCCTGAGGTTTCTCGTGTATGCGAAGTGATGGTGCAGTAAAGCGATTGGACATTGTAATGTAGTTGTAGATAGCAGGGTAGATAGTTGTTGTTGCAGTCTTCTAGGCTGGGAGACCAGTGTAGTACCCCCGCCAAGTAGCTCGGATGCAAAGGTTACAATGATCAGAAGAGGGTGTCAGAGCTGAAGAACGAAACCCAGCACGGCGGCGGACTATAGACACCGCTGTAAGGTGGGGGTGGGGATCTGGAGAATCGCGTGCTTCACATCCCCACTGGACTGGCATTGGTGCCCTTCGGAAGGGGGAGCGCACGTGAGG
>JAULBU010061659.1:0-11490 GCA_032358235.1 Odonthalia washingtoniensis | reverse complement strand
GTCGGAGTTGATTGCCGATGGTTATCCCTTCTAGTGGATTTGAAAGAATTATTACATATTGACCATGACAAGCTCCTGATTCTAATTGTTTGGATTTAAGACATTTAATAGAAATGGTATTCATATTTTAACTTAGTTTGGATTTACAATTTCTAAATCTGAAGGTAAAAAATTAAATTTCTAAACTCGACGTCGTTTTGGTGGTCGACAGCCATTATGAGGAACAGATGTAATATCTTGAATTGAAAGAATATCAAATCCGACACCTTCGATTGCTCTAATTGCTGTTTCACGACCTGATCCTTGGCCTTTCAATAAAATTTCAACAGTTTTTATACCACTACTTAAAGCTTCCAAAGCAGCTTTTTCGGCAGCGGTTTGAGCTGCAAAAGGAGTACTTTTTCTAGTTCCTTTAAATCCTGAGCTTCCTGCTGAAGCCCAAGAAATAGTATCACCCGTTAAATTTGTTATTGTAATAATGGTATTATTAAATGTAGATTGGATATGAACCATACCATTTGTAAAACTATTTTTAGTTTTTTTAGTCGTTGCTTTTCTTGTTGTTTGTGACATATACAAAATTTTAAATAAATTTAAGTTAAGAATTTAACGTTATTATTTCTTACCAGTAACAGTTTTTTTGGAACCTCTTCTTGACCGAGCATTTGTTCTAGTCCGTTGACCACGAACAGGTAAATTATTTCGATGCCGTTTTCCTCTATGACAATTTATTTCATTTAATCGTTTAATATTTAATCCGTTAAATCTTCTTAAGTCACCTTCAAATTTTAAATCACTTTCTTCCAAAGTTTGACGTAAAGTAACTGTTTCTTCTGTCGTTAAATCATTTGTTCTCGTTTCTGGATTTATATTTGATATGTTAACAATTTTTTTGGCAGAAGTAAGACCAATTCCATGAATATACGTAAGAGAACAGACAATTTTTTTATTTCGTGGTAAGTCAACACCAACTAATCGAACCATTTTTTTTTACTCCTTTAAAATATTATCCTTGACGCTGTTTGTGTTTCGGATTGAAACAAATTACCATAATTTTACCGTGTCTTTTAATTACTCGACATTTCTCACACATTTTTTTAACTGACGGACGAACTTTCATACTATTGAATTGAATAATAAATTTAATTTTTTTATGGATACATATCGTTATAAACATTTGAGAAGTAAATATCTCTGACTTCTCTGTCTAAATCTAAAACGACTCCAGCTAAAATTAATAATGATGTTGTACTTAAACCATTTAAACTAGTAAGATTTAAAGTTGATTCTAGAAAATTTGGCACTGTAACAAGTGTTGCAAGCATAACTCCTCCAATCAATGTTATTCGTTCCATTACTTGTTTTAAATAAAATCTTGTTTGAATTCCAGGTCGAATACCAGGAATTGCTACGGCCATTGCTTGTAATTGATCAGACATATCTTTTGGATTTAAAACAATCATTGAATAGAATACACTAAATAATACAATTAGACCAAAATAACCTATCCAGTAAATGAATGCTAAGGCGTCTAAATTTATTGGTAAATTCATTTTTGGAAATAAACCTAAATTATTTATGTAATTTGGAATAACTAAAATAGTAGTTGTTAAAATAATAGGCATTACCCCAGCTTGATTAAGGCGCAAAGGAATATAAAACCCATCATTTACTGCTCTTTCTTGTAATGAACTTTTATTTAATTGTTTAGAAGATATTAAAGGAATATTACGGTATCCTCCTTGCAAAAATACAATTCCATATAATGAAACAAAGATTAATAAAAGAATACCAAATTCAGAGATAAATGAAAGATTATGAATATTTTCTATAAAAATAACTTTGGCAAGATTTGGTAAATTTGAAATGATATTTGTATAAATTAATAAAGAAGTCCCATTTCCTAATCCATAATCTGTAATTAATTCACTTAACCAAACAATAATCATAGCACCAGTAGTTAACCAAATTATAATAGCAAAAGCTAACAGATAATTCCAATCAAATAATATTTGCCTTAAATATAGAGCTAAACTTAGACTTTGAATTCCAGCAAAAACTAAAGTGACTAAACGGGTTAACTTATTAATGACTCTTTTCCCTTCGAACTCACCGTCTTTTTGTAATTGAGTAAGTCTTGGTGAGAGGCCAATAATCACTTGCATAAAAATAGAAGCATTAATATAGGGAAAAATATTTAAAGTGAATAAACCAATTACAAAAGTATTATTCCCTGAAAATGTGCTTACTAAACTTCTAGTGATAGAGTGACTGTCTATATAAAAGGCTAAATCACTATGATTAATTCCTGGAATTGGAAGAAAGGATCCGATTCGAATAAATACTAAAATTCCGAGTGTTATGAGTAAACGTTTTAAAATGATCGTTTTAATTTCTTTATTAATTTTCACAGTTTTAATTTAAGGTTATAGTTTTTCGTTTAAATCTAAATTTCGTTTTTTTGCCACTTGAGATTGTGTTGTTAAATGATCTAGAGCACAAATGGAAGCCCGCGCATTATTTAATAAATTATTGGACCCTAATTGTTTTGCAATAACATTTTTAACCCCAGCTACCTCTAAGACAATTCGAACAGCACCTCCAGCAATAACCCCAGAACCCTCAATAGAAGGGCGCATAATGACTTTACAAGCACCAAAATTTCCAACAACATTATGAGGAATACTAAATGATTTAGTAATAGGTAATTGTATAAGATTTTTACGTCCATCAGTTTTAGCTTTTTTAAAAGCATTTACAACATCATCTGCTTTTGCAACACCAACACCTACTTTTCCATTTTCATCTCCCACTACTACAATTGCTCGGAAACTTAATTTTTTTCCACCTTTGGTTACTTTTGATACTCGACTAATTTTTATTAGTCGTTCTACTAATTTAGGTTCTTGTAGAGTTTGCTTACGTCGAGAATTAGGTTTTAGTTTGTTTATTTTTTTTAAATCACTAGTCATAAAAGATATTTACTTTATATATTTATTCACAAATCTGAATTTAAAATTGTAATCCTCCAGCTCTTGCTCCATCTGCCAATGCTTTTATGCGCCCATGGTATAAATAGGGACCTCTATCAAAAACAATTTTTGTAATATTTTTTTTTAGACTTAATTCAGCTAACTTTTCTCCCATTAATCGGGATGCATCACATGTTCGTCCAGCAGAAAGAGCAAATTTTACGGAACGATCTAAAGTAGAGCACGAAACTAAAGTATGAGCATTTGTATCATCAATGATTTGAGCATACATATTCTCATTTGATCGATAGACAGATAGTCTAGGCCTATCAGTTGTCCCTTTGATTTGTCCTCTTACTGATTCACGTTTTAATTTTTTATATTTGTTAGGCTTTAACTTTTTATTTTTGTTTTTTAATTTTAGTAATGTTCTTTGTGAGAATTTCATATATATAATTTTTAATATTTTTACAATTTAAAAATATTCTGGCCTATCTTATTTGGCAGATTTGCCAGCTTTGCGAATAATGTTTTCATCTTTATATAAGATCCCTTTTCCTTTATAAGGTTCTGGTTGTCTCCAAGATCTTATATTTGAAGCAAATAACCCTAATAATTCTTTGTCACAAGATTTTAAGTTTATGGTTGTATTTTTAATAACTTCCACTGAAATTGTTTCTGGAATTGGAAGTTTAACAGGATGACTATATCCTAAACTTAAAACTATTTCATTTCCTTGAATAGCTGCCCGGTATCCTACTCCTTCTAATACTAGAGTTAAATCAAATTGCTCTGAAACTCCAATAATCATGTTGTTTATTAATGTTCGATATAATCCATGAAGAGCACGAACTTTTTTAGTTGTTTTTTTAAGACCTACTTTTAAAATTTGACTTTCTTGGGTAAGATCAATTAGTTCTGGAAGAACTGTTGTTAATGTTCCAAATTCACCATTAACTATAAGTTGACTATCTTTATAATCAATATTTACAGTTTTTGGTAGTACAATTGGTAATTTCCCTATCCGTGACATGTGTAAAACTCCTTTTTCTATTTACCAAACATAACATAAAACTTCGCCACCAATACCAAGCTCTTTAGCTTTTAAATTTGTCATCACACCTTTTGAAGTTGAGATAATGGCAATTCCTAAATTATCTAAAATTTTTGGTAATTTTTTTGAATTTGAATAGACTCTTAATCCTGGTTTACTGACTCTTGTAATTTTGGAAATTACAGATAATCTTGATTGTCCATGATATCTTAAAGAAACCAATAAATAGTTTTTTTGATTTTCAAAGTAATTTTCAAAGTCGTCGATAAATCCTTCTTCTTTAAGTATTTCGGCAATTGCAACCGACATCTTAGTAGCAGGAATTTGAACAATTTGATGGTTTACCATCTGTGCGTTTCTAATTCGTGTTAGCATATCTGAAATACTATCAGTGACCACAATTTACTCCTTATCCATTTTTTTTAATTGTTATTCTTGCGACCAACGCTTACGTTTTAAATGTTTTTTTTTATCCCAAGCACGATTTATTTCTGAAAATGATTCGTATTTATCATAATATCCACAATCATTTAATGGAAAGCGTAAAAACTTAAATAAAATCATTCCATTTAAAATTTTATCAATAGATTTTGAACGATATTTTGGTGAATTATGATCCAAAACGAGTGTAATGTTAATTCCATGCACTTGATCAACGTCATCATAGTCGATTTCAGGAAAAATTAATTGTTCTTTTAACCCTAAAGTATAATTTCCAGCTTTATCAAAGCTTCGTAAGGATAAACCACGAAAATCTCGGATTTGAGCAAAGGTGAAAAATAAAAGTTTTGTTAAAAACGCATACATTTTTTCACCACGCAATGTTACACTTAAGCCTAATTCCATCTCTTCTCGAATTTTAAATCCAGCAATAGCTTTTTTCGCTTTTGTAATTAGAGGTTTTTGACCCGTAATTTTTTCAAATTCTTTAATATTTTTTTTCAATATATTGGTATTTTGAGCTACTAATCCAAGTCCACGGTTAATTTGAATCTTTTTTAATTTTGGAACAGTGTGTACATTTTCAAAGAGCTTTGGACTATTTTTAATTAAAATAGGTTTGATTCCCTGTTCATACTCGTTTTTTATGTCACCGAGTAAATTATAAATATCAGCAATTTCTTCTAATGAATGTTGATTTAGCATATTTTTATTAATTAGTACTAAATTTTTTAATAATATCCAGATGTAGAAAAAGAAAATAAAGAACTAAGTTTTCTACGTCCAGTAAATTCAATATAAAACTGTCTTTTTTATTTAATATATTAAGATGTTTCTTGTAAATTTAGAATTACATTGGAATGGTGAATTGGAGCTTCAAATTGCTTAATTTCTCCACTTTCATTATCACTTTGTGGCTTAACGTGTTTAAACTTAGAATTAATTCCTTTAATAGTTATTTTGCCAGTTTTTTTATTCGTTTTAAGAACTTCACCTATTTCATTTTTATGAAACCCTGAAAGAATTCTTACTAAATCACCAACTTTAACATGTAAGTTTTTTGGCTTTGTCATCTATAATACCTCCGGAGCTAATGAAACAATTTTCGAATAGTTTTTATCACGAATTTCTCTTGCAACAGGTCCAAAAACTCTTGTACCTCTAGGATTATTGTCCATATTTACAATAACGGCTGCATTGTCATCAAAATGGATATACATTCCATCTGGGCGTCTAATACTTTTTTTTGTTCTGACTATAACAGCTCTAATTACATCTGAGCGTTTAACGGGCATATTGGGTAAAGCTTCTTTTACTACTGCAATAATAGTGTCACCAATTTTAGCATATTTCTTATTTCCACCCAATACTCGAATACACATAACTTTTTTAGCACCCGTATTATCGGCTACTGTTAAGATTGTTTGAGGATAAATCATAAAATTTAACTTAGTAACGATGATTTTGAAATAATTTTAATAAGCTTCCAACGCTTTTTTTTACTTAATGGTCGACATTCTTCAACTAACACTTGATCACCAATGTTGCATTCTTCTTGTCGATCATGAGCTAAATATTTTGTTGTTTTTACTAAAGTTTTTGAATAGATTGGGTGTGAATATCTACTTTCAACCTTTACTACGATAGTTTTTTGCATTTTATTACTTATTACAATACCAACTTGTTGCTTTACTGGCATTTAAAACTCCTTATTTTTATCGTGAATAGTATTATTTTTTTACCATTTAACTTTTATCAGTTTGTTCAAGATTTTGTAATCTTAATGTTAAAAGTGTTTTCAATTGAGCCAAGCGACGTTTTGTATTTTTTATTTCGTGATATTTAAAACTTTGACGAGTAGCTTTTTTAAAACGAAGGTTAAATAACTGGTTTTCAGTTTCAAGAATTGCTTCAGAAATTTTTGTATTTGAAAGTGAAATAATCTCATGAAATGTATGTAAACCCATAATTTTTAATTAATATTATCTTTACTAATGAATTTTGTTTTAATTGGCAATTTGTAAGCTGCTAAATTAAGAGCAGCTCTTGCAACGGTTTCTGGAACTGATCCAATTTCAAATATAATTGTTCCGGGCTTAACTACAGCTACCCAATAATCTACAGCACCTTTACCGGAACCCATTCGAGATTCTGCCGCGCGAGCAGTTACTGTTTTATCAGGGAAAATTCTAATCCATAATGAAGCTCCACGTTTTGTATATCGTGTAATGGTTCTTCGAGCTGCCTCAATTTGGCGAGAAGTAATCCAAGTCGGTTCCAAGGCTTGTAAACCAAAATTTCCAAAACAAATTTCGTTTCCACGAGTTTTTTTTCCTCGCATACGTCCACGGTGATACTTTCTATATTTTGTTCTTTTTGGGCTTAACATAACAAATTTAAATTAATTTAATAATAGTATAAACTTTTTGAATGCTTTATTTTTAAAGACTACTTTGATAGAATTTCACTTCTGAATAACCAAACTTTAATACCTAATACTCCGTAAATGGTATTAGCTTCTTCTGTGGCATAATCCATATCTGCGCGTAACGTTTGAAGTGGAACTCTTCCTGCCCTAATCCATTCACTTCTAGCAATTTCTGCACCATTTAATCGACCAGAAACTTGAATTTTAATCCCATTTACATTTTGTTTTTCCGCTCTTTGTAAGGCTTCTCTTATAGCTCTTCGAAATGCAACACGTTTTTCTAGCTGTTCTGCGACTAAATTTGCAAGTAGCGAAGCATCTAAATCTACTTTTTCGACTTCAAAAATATTGATGGTAAGTTGCCGATCTTGTAATAACTGTTTTTTCACATTATTCAGTAAGTTTTCTAGTCCGAATCCTTGATCTCCTACTAAAATACCGGGTTTGCCTGTTTCGATTTTTAATTGAATATGATCATTTAATCCATTTCGGTTTATATGAACATTCGAAATACTTTTCGATCGTGCAATACTAGTTATATAAGTTCGGATTTTATCATCTTCTTTTAGTATATATGCATATTGATTTAAATTTGCATACCAAGTGGACTTATGCTCTTGTGTAATACCTAATCGAAATCCTAAAGGATGTGTTTTTTGACCCATAGACGTAATCCTTCTAATTTAAAATCAAATTTATTTATTTAGTTAACTTCTTTTAAAATGACTGTAATATGACAAGTTGGTTTTAAAATCTTATACGCTCTTCCTTGTGCTCTTGGTCGAATTCGTTTTAATTTTGGACCTTCGTCAGCAAAAATAGTTTCAAGAACTAATTTTTTTTTATCTAACCCATAATTATGCTTTGCATTTGCAGCGGCTGAATGAACAACTTGCCAGATCGGTCCACCAGCATTATAAGGTAAAAATTCTAAAATCATTAATGCTTCTTGGTAAGAACGCCCTCGAATTTGATCTATAACTCGTCTTATTTTATGAGGTGACATCCTAATATATCTAGCTACAGCTTTAACTGAGTGGTTCTTTGACATAAGTAATTTTTTCCTAATATATAATCTTCAATATAAAAGTTACGGTTTTATGAAATGACCTTTCAATTATTACCATAACGATTTTTGCTTATTAACGGGGCTTCGAGTTCTATAAAACAATTTGATAGTGATATAATTTAATTTTTTCAAAGCTTTTGAGTCTTTCTTTAAAAACTTATTAGATTTGCATATTTCATCGATATAAACTTCACGTATCCAGATGTCAAAGAAATTAACTGAAAAGTTATTTTGTAAGGAAAGAATCGGTGAATATAAAAGACCTAATAAATTATCTCGCTCAATTGGGTTTGATTTTAATGTGTACAAAATATCATCAATTGCGTAATAAATATATTTATTTTGGAAATGGTTCAAAATACATTTTGCCGACAAAGATAAATTGTAATAATATTTTATCTGAAATGTTTTCGAGCTAATTTCGCTAGATTTTGGATATTGTAACAATTTTCCTTCACTTCGAACTTTTAGTTTACGCTTTTTTGTAATCAAAAATTCTTCATTACATTTACATCTATTTTCATAAAATATTCGATTCATATCATCGTTTTGTTTTTCTATCAGCTTTAATATGAGTCTTAAAATTTCTTGTCGATACAAATTCTCCTAACTTATGTCCAACTAATTGATCAGAAATAAAAATAGGTACATGCTGTTTTCCATTATAAATAGCTATTGTAAACCCAACCATACTGGGTAAAATTGTGGATGAACGTGACCAAGTTGTAATTGTATCTTTTTTATTTTCTTGAGTTAATTTATTAATTTTTTTTAATAAATGATAAGCTACAAATGGACTTTTTTTTAATGATCTTGGCATCTTAAAAATATTTTTTGATTTTTCAACTGTTAAATTTATTAGGGGATATGACAGAGATTAAAAAAGACTAAAAATAAATTTTTAATTTCCGTAGAAACTACATTCTTCTATTACATTTTTAAGAATGTCGACGAAGGATATAATTATCACTTAGTTTTTTTCTTTTCCGCGTCTTCATACCCAATGCAGGTTTTCCCCATGGAGTCAATGGCCTTGTCCGACCAATTGGAGCTCTTCCTTCCCCACCACCATGTGGATGATCACATGGATTCATTACTGAACCTCGAACTGTTGGACGCTTACCTAGCCAACGGGTTCTTCCGGCTTTTCCACTTTGAACTAAGAAAGAATCATTGTTACTAACTTCCCCAATCGTTGCAAAACATTCTTTTCTCATTAAACGAATTTCTTTGGATGGAAGTCTTAAAGTAATATAATCTCCTTCTTTTGCTAAAATTTTGGCTGAAGTTCCACCAGCACGGACAATTTGGCCCCCACGGCGTATAATTAATTCAATATTATGAATCGAAGTTCCTAAAGGAATTTCTTCTAATGGTAATGTATTTCCAGTATTTAATGGGGAACCAGAGCCAGATATAATACGATCACCTACATTTAAATTTTTGGGATGTAAAATATACCTTTTTTCACCATCTAAATAGTTAATTAATGCAATTCTTGCATTTCGATTTGGATCATATTCAACAGATGCTACGATACCTTCAATACCATACTTATTCCGTTTAAAATCAATAAGCCTGTAACGTCTTTTATGCCCTCCACCTCTATGACGAATAGTTATAAGACCTCGGTTATTTCGTCCTTTATTTCGATGGTTTTTTCGCAATAAACTTTTTTCGGGTTTAGATTTAGTAATTTCTTCAAACGAAGATAAGGCACGGTTTCGGGTTCCTGGAGTGTATGACTTATAAAAACGAATACTCATATATAAAATATATTAATTGTCTGTAAATAAATTTATCACGTCACCTTCAGATAAAGTCACAATAGTTTTTTTATATCTAGGTTTCCAACCAATGTACTTGCCTACACGTTTTTTTTTACGTGGTAAGCGACATGTATTAACTTTAATAACTTTTACGTCAAATAAATATTCAATAGCAGTCTTAATTGTTGGTTTATCAGAATAACGATCTACAACAAAGCTATATTGATTATTTTCTATAAGTCGAGTAGCTTTATCAGTAATAATAGGATATTTAATAATCTGAGCTTGATTAGGTTGGACTAAATTAATCACAATAAACCTCCTTTATACCATTTAAAGCTGATGAAGTTAATATAATTTGCTTTGCCTTTAATAAACTAAATGTATTTAAATTTAAAACAGAAATTAATTCAACGTTTTGGAGATTTTGGGTAGCTAATTTCAAAGGAATTGTTTTTTTTGAAACGACAACTAAAAGTTTTTGGTCTAGATTAATATTACAATTTTTACATATTTTTAAAAAATTTTTTGTTTTTGATTCTTTCATATCGGTTTCAAAATTTTCGATCACCAATACATTATTTTTCTTATTGTAGAGTAATGTTTGAAATGCTAATCGACGTTCTTTTTTATTGGATTTCAAAATAATTTTTTTGGGTTTGGGTCCAAAAATAACTCCACCACCTTTCCATAAAGGTGAACGGTTAGAACCTACCCGAGCACGGCCTGTACCTTTTTGTTTCCAGGGTTTACGACCACCACCACGAACTTCACTTCTTGTTTTTGTTGAAGTGGTACCTTGTTTTTGTGAATTTAAATGTCTTAAAAGGTCTTTATGTAACAAGTAATTACCTCGTTCTTCTAAAACATTTAGGTGTAATTCATAGATAGAATCTACTTTTTGTCCATTGATATTTAATGGATTATATGTTATAAATTTTTGAACCGTCATACTTTCTTTTAATATATTTCTTTTGTAATTTGAATTATCCTTCTGTGGAAGAAATAATACTTAATAAATTTCCAGGTTTTCCTGGAACAGAACCTTTTAATACTAAAATATTTTCGTCTAAATTTGTTTGAATAACTTTAAGTTTTTTAACTGTTATAATTTTATTTCCTAATTGCCCTGCCATCTTTTTTCTAGGTAGTACACGACCTGGTGTTGTACCCATACCAATGGATCCGGGGGCTCTATGGTTTTTAGAACCATGTGTCATTGGACCTCTTGTAAAATTATAGCGTTTTTGTAATCCTGAAAACCCTTTACCCACAGTTTTTCCTTGGATGTTTACAAGTTGTCCTGGTAAAAAAGAATTGACATTTAAAACTTGTCCAACTTCGAACGTGTCAACTTCAGCTATTCGAAATTCTTTTAAATATTTTAAAGGTTGAAGATTAGATTTTTTTAAATGACCTAATTTTGGCTGGTTTAATGATTTATTTGAAACAGGACTATAACCAATTTGAATAGAATTATATCCATCTTTTACTTTTGTTTTAACTTGGGTAATTACACAAGGTCCTACTTTTAAAATTGTAATAGGAATACTATTACCAGATTCATCAAAAATTTGAGTCATTCCAATTTTATTCCCTAATAAACCTATAATCATTAGATTGCTCCAAATTTATTTTCTATGTATTAACTTTACTAACTTGAAATACAAAATTCTAAATAAACTAATTGTAATTAGTTTATTTTCTACAATAGCTTAAGAAAATAAATAAAATTTGTCTACACAAGACATATCTAA
>JAULBU010061648.1:0-11491 GCA_032358235.1 Odonthalia washingtoniensis | reverse complement strand
CGCCACAACGGCGATACCGGGCTCTGCCCTGCACGACACGGGCCCCGTTCCGTGGTACACCCGCTGGGGATTGAACTGGCAGCCACTTGCCTAGCAAAGGGTCTCCCCACCACTAAGCCACGATGCTGGTTGTTGCTTCCGACTCTCGATGTATCTATTTTATACGGCGCAAAGTTACAGTTTACAGTGCCTTTTTCTTTTCACCGCCGGCCCCTTAGTACACAAATAACTGCCCGGCCGCTTACCGAGTAAACTTGGGGGTTTCTTTTCTCCTCCTCACCATCGTATTGATCAGATCAAACCCCCCGTATTCCATACATCTGCTTCTCTACTACTTTATCTAAATGAAAAATATATATCACCAAAATATATATATTAACATCGTACCATCATTATATACCTAAACATGACCAATATTTATCATTCGTGTCAAAAATGATAGTAATAATTATGAAAAATCATCATCAATATTCTATGCTTCTCGTTTTATATAATTAATAATTTTGTAATGATCAACAGGTCAAATTTTCATCTTATATCATAATTTATCTTCATTGTAATCATACGGCTCATCTGATAACCATAATATTACATTCATTGCCTCCTTCATATATTTATTGGACATCATATAGTAATATACAATTTAATAGTAACAATCATAATTCAACATTGCTCCCATTGTTCCATCTATGTTCATCTTCATAACTTTTAGGGTCTTTTACTTCAATTCATTATCCATCTTAATTGCCATCTCTTCATTTATTAATAACATCTTCGTTTCGTTATATTAATCATCCCAATCATTAGCATGCTCGCCTTTTATTTATATGATCCTCTATAAATTTAATTATATGAAATAATACTAACCGTTAGCAATCTCATCATTCATTGTTTATATCTTCATCAATTTATTTATCATCTTTTTTTTATATTTTGTACCACCAATCATTCTATTATACTATGTGTTAGTACCATCAATCGATCTTCGGCATTCATCGTAGTCTTAATCAAAATTCGAGTCCAGGTTTCTAGGTTAGGTTTGAGGACTCTTCGGATTCATATTCAGATTCTAAATTATCTAGTGGTTCTCCTTTCTCTTTTTCATTCCCATTGGGACTAGGCAACAGAAGTACTCCAAACATTTTGGCATTTAATGTTGGAGTGGGCCCTCGTTCCGTTTCGAGATTCCACGTCGATCGTGACGATTTTACGCAATTGTCACGTAAGGGTCCATCATCTCTCCCGAAACCATAGGAAGTAATCGATACTCCCACATGTTCTCAGTTTTTAATATTAAATTAATATCATTAATGTTATCCAATTTATCAAAATCGGGGAGTTTTTCAATCACGTCTGGAGTTTCGTCATATTCGAAATTTTCACATTCCAATTTTACTTCAAGATTTTTGTCATCATATGAATCATCCTCTTTAACTGCATACAATTTATCACATTCCGATTTTTTCTCCTTTATAAATGCATAAAAGATCTCTGAATTTGCATTAGTTCCTTCTTACCATTTATAAGATTTCGATCGTTATCTGCATAAATCTCAACGGGGCTGCATACTCTTCGTTATCAGAATTTGAACAATATTCGTTTTCGGAATCATTGTAATCGTCGTCGTTATCATAATGCGATTAATCCTCATCTTCATAATAAGAATATTCTTCAACATCTGAATCATAGTAATATTCCTCGTTTTCACCTGGATTACCATCTCCATTTTCTTCTTCCCCTTCATCTAGTTTACAATGTCCATTAAAGTAGTATTTTGTCACGTGTAAAGCACTGATGTGGTCTTCCCTATACATTAGGTCTATGAGGGCGTGTTTCATGTTCGCGCCTTTCCCTGTCTCCACATGTACTCATTTTTCACTAGAAATTCAGTCCATTTCTGAACTAATTATCGATCCGAAGTGTCAGCTCTGCTAGCTCTGAATGCCGATATGATATCAAGCTATAATATTTCTCCTGTAGTATCCCATTCAGTTTGTATAGTCATAGTCTCTTTCTCATACTGTATCAGAAATCTCGCGTAGTTCATTTTCTCATTACCCATAGTCATCTCGAGGAGCGGAACAGCGTGAGAAGAGATATTTGGGTATCGTTTCCCATCTCTTCCCGGTTTCCCATCCCTCCCATATTTTACCCCCGTACGGTAATCCCCTTTTGTCTCAGTCTCTGAGTCATAATCTCGTTGACTTTAAAAGATATCAGATAGTTATAACTGCCAAGTTACGACAGTTACCTCTTCAGGCTTGGGTCGGGTGTTGACTTTGCGGTCCCCTACACGAACAAAACATCCCTTTACACCACTCATCAAGCCGAGGTTCAGCGGTAAATTGTGGAAAACTTCGTAATGGGGTTTGTCTGCTCCTTGAGTTTTTACATCTAGATACGTGTGACAGTAGTAAGATTGTGAGCAAAAGAAGCCAGGACTATAAATTTTTATATGGTGAATTTTCGGCAAACGAAACATTTGGATCATGACATGCAATTGAGTACATGTGGAACGGAATGTACGAAAAATGGATTATAGAGGACGAAAACGCAATGACTATTTGTTTAAGGTCCATCAGAAGCGGGCGAAATCGTGGAGTGGGTGGATGGACAAGGAGACAGCAGAAGCAAGTAAATTTATGTAAACATGTTTTTTGAGGGCTCGTGTGGTTGTGTCTGTGTTCGAATTGTTGTTTCTGATTATTACTACCAAATAGGTGAATCTCTCATTTTCCTCCTTATATCATATCCTAAATCCAACCTCTGTTCTTGTTCTCTTTCCTGGTTCTTCGCCCAATCAGATGCTTCTCTCCACAGTGTCATTTATTGGATAACCGTTGGGGTCTACTTTCCAGCTTGGAACGCGTGGTGGATTTCCTATCTTCAGCCTCTCCTTCACCTACCCTAGTACGTGTGTTGCAGAGTATGTAGGAAATTGAGTAGTGGTATGCTACTCACCAAAACTGGATTCGCGGTCCTGCTGTGGGTCTCCGGGGAGTGCGCTGGCGCTCATACAGGTTGTGTCGTGTCGAAGTTTTCGCCTCACTCGCCCGTTTTGACATCATTGTAAGATTATTTTCGTAGTAATACTGTCTCGTCGCTTCTCGCTATTGGTACTTCGCAATGTCGCCGCTGTTCTTGCTACTAAGTTGGGTAGCTATGAGTTGTTGGTTTATTAATTCGTACCTCTTGTACTCCTACCTCTCATCGTCTCCGGCACCAGGGTTAAATACCTATTTTCGGTCATACAATGTCTAATGTGAAATAACACGTGAAACAAAAAGTGTAATTCTATTAGTCGGAATCTAATCCTTTTTAATTACTATTCTTGTGTATGTTTCCCTCCTTCATTATAGTCTTTTTCATTCTTTCTTTGCTATTACCCTATTGCATTTACCGCCTTTCTTCCGCCCACACCGTCACGCTTAGTACCTATGCGTTACTTCAATTCATCCGCCTACACCATCAGTCTCAGTACCTATTCCATCACTGTCGCCTACACCATCACCCTACTTACCATCTTTTACCTAACCGTCACAGTCATCATTGACTTTCACTGTCACTGTCACTATGAACCATCACTGTCACCGTCATCATGAACCATCATCGTCACCGTCATCATGAACCATTACCGTTACCTTCATCATTAACCATTACCATCATCACCATCTTGACCAATCACCATCACCGTCATCATCATTACATGAACCATCACCATCACCATCATCGTCATCATGGACCATCAGCGTCACCGCCTCCCTCTTTGTAGTATCATCGACACTCGGAGTTTTGGATTTAACACTTCAACCTTTCCGGTTCGGGTGTACGTAGAGTTGTAGTCGCTCATCCTATTCCAGCGACGTCAAGGTGGTTTGTGTTCATCAGGGCCTATAGTGGGATAGTCTCCCCAACCAATTTGGTGAGTCCATCCGCAGGGTTTGTTTTCCCTGGGATTTATGTCATCCGTACCAACTCCCCGTTCTCGTAGCTCTCTTCAACCGCGAAGATGTCAATATTTGGACGTTTTTCTTTTGTTCTCCAGTCCTAGGCGATGAAGTGAAACAACGTCTTTCTATCAACTTATGGGTCTATCTCAACCTTCTGGAGAAGAAGCTCCTGTATCCTGTTTCTGATCAAGTATGCGTAGTCGAATACTAGTACCAGTGCATGTATTTCAGCCACCAGAACTGACCTGGTGACTCGCCTACAGCGACTACTTGGATAGTGGAATACTTTTGCCGTACCTTTCCAATATTCGAATGATACCAACTACCAGAGTTGTCTGCGGTAACTGCGGTCGTTGTCAAATGTGGCATCGCTAATAACCACCATTCTGGTAGTCTATATGTTGAGGGGGTGATAGGTTGGGCCCATTTGAGACGTGTGTAGTAGGTGGTCTATGATCTTTGATAATGGTTTCATGTCAGACGTTGTGGTGGCCTCTTTGCCTGATGCTAGTAGTTGAAAACCATTGAAAATGTCCGACCGGGCACATACGCAAACATATTGTGCGAAAGGGCGCACATTTGTCAATTGTTTCGGGGTCTTGGAGTGAGTCAGCTTCTTGATTTTGTGTTGTAACGTTATAAAGATGACGCCTTGGGGTTCCATTGCCAATGTCAGACCGTTGAACTCGGTCGGTGCCGCGGAAAGGTACGATCGTTTCTTGCACTTAAAGTTTCGGAGAAGACCTCTTAATCTTCAAGGAATTGTCGTGAGACGATGACAAGCTATTCGTTTACCTGTAGTGCCACTATTACATCCTATGTGCTATTAACATGACGGACTAAGACGCATGGGTCTGCTTTCACATTTCTAATACTTAGAGTTTCCAGGTGGTTCTCTAAATATGTGAGATACCAGTGGAGGCCACTCTCTCGTATACCATATAACGGTTTCAGCACCATCAATACCACATCCTCTGGTTCAGCTCCTTGAGTAATTTTATGTATACCAATAGTTCGAGAGATGTTTTACTTTACAAATATGACTGTTTCAGATCTCTCGTGAAGAGTATTTTCTTCTTGAGTGAAGCTGCTATTGATAGTACTAATCTCTTTGGAAAGCGCTGTACCGTTGGCGCTTTCGTTGATATTCGAATTTATCTGTTGTCATTAGAGTTTTGCGTTACGAGTCTACTTTTACGCATCGTTCCCTTTTCCGCTCGTTTGATATCATCTATAAAACGTGAGCGGAAGATGCGCATCACATATGGGACTGATGATAGTGGCTTCTTTACGAATGTACCATTTGATATGAAACTATTCAATTCCGATCTAGGACTTTTTTCAAGGTCCTGCCTTTCTTGTGTGAGTGATGAAATTGATCCTGATGTGGTTGGTTCTGTTGGTTTTTTGTTATCGACATCGTCCAATTTGGAATGAATAAATGGTTTGATAGACATTGATCTGAATAATCGCCAGGGCCGATTAGTTTGTACCACTACTGTTTCTTGATCTATTGAGATAAATCTATACGGTCCTCCCCATAGTTTGGTAGTTTTCCTGTAGACCCAGACATATGAGCCTGCCGGTAGTTTGCAGAGTTTCTCCGATTGTTCTACTGTGCAGGGGCCTTTTCCATGTCTTAATCCGAACGCCATCTTCCTCCTTGCCTGTTAATTTGTCACCTCTGCCATTTCTCCATCTATCGTCTCTGCCCTCTTTCTTTGGGTAACAGCAGTTCTCACCCATGCCGGTACCAGGAGTGCACCATATAAAAGGAGCATCGGAAATAGTACTCTGTGTTTACCATGATATTAACTGGAAAAGTGGCCATCAACAGGCAGTCCGAGTTCGATGTGGTCTTGTTTAATGTGTCCCGTAACGTGAAGTATGCTCGCCTCAGGGGGCGTGGTACCATTAGACCTTACTGATAGCCTCTGGAGTCTCGATCGGTGCCTCACGTATTTTTATCCCACCTTTGTTCACCGATTTTCTAAACTGCTCGGAAGCATAATTGCTACCTTGGTCCACATACAGGTAATCAGGATGCCCGTATTATAGGAGAGTCCACATTATTTGTATAGCTTTTCATACTTCTACCGATGGTTGCTTCATTACAAATTGTGCCGCCGTATAATGTGTTGCTGTGTCTACCATATGTACGACTAGTTGTCCCTCTAGTCACATTGTATCTACTTCTACTTCATAGTTGAAGCGTATATTGGCCAGGTAAATGGCCAATTTAAACCGACGAGGAGATTTTCCCCACTTTGTACATGTTGAGCAGTCGTCTATCATTCGTTGGATGGCCGTTTCCGTCCACTTGTTGTTCTTTTCTCCACTTGAGCGCTTGAGCAGGTTCCTTGTTGCTTTGATTGACGTATTACCAAATGTGGAGTGGATGCGTTGGAGCTCTTTAAAAGTATAGGAAAAAACGGAATGTCAGTAGGTGCCCATTTGTGGATGAGTAAATAGTGGATGAAATTCAATTGTTCAATCCTCCAGCTGTGAGTGATGGGTTTCTTTTGTAGGCTGATGTCGAGGCTATTATCAACCATATCCTTCATGCTCAACAGAGACAGGGCCTGATTGGGGAGTATGAGGAAGTCGACATCGATAATTATGCCTAACTTTGTGAACGGGATCTGAATTTTTACCTCTCCGATTGCCTTCCTAATACCCCCAACCTCTTTCACATTATTCCCTTTGATCGGCATGATAGTGTGATTTATTTGGAAAGTTCTGCAGTATGCTTAATACTGGTCTGCTGACATTATCAACCATTTATTTGCACCCATGTCCAGATTTATGATAAGGAAGGGCTGTGTTCCTTTTTCATCCTGCTAATTATTGGTGTACAAAATTTCACCGTCATCCGTGTCTGCTATGATGTAGTTTTCCGATGTATTATCCTCAGGCCGAGTGTCCTTGGGTATCTTCTAGTAAATTCTTATGAGAGTTTCTTCCCCTTTTTAGTGCAAACAATCACATCATCTGATTATTTATCATTTTTATTAAAATGCTGGATCGTTTTCGACCTTGTTGTCGCACAGCCGTGTAAGAACGCGGACTCAGATAGCTGGGACTCTTTTTCGTTCCCTTGTTGCGTAGTCCAAAATTCAAGGTCGCTTTCGGAATCATTCTCCTTTGCCCACTGAACAATATCTTCATCAACTATTCTATTTTCATCCGACGTCAACTCTTCATGATAATTTTCGTCAAGATCCTCAATGGTAAGGAGTGCAAAACGGTGCATATCCTTCAGCTCTTTAATTTATTCTGATATCTCTTGTCGGGAAATAAGATCTCTTCCATTGTGCTTATCGCCGCACACAAAACAATCTTTCACGTCGCGTAACCAGTGTGAGCCTCGTTTCCTAGGCTTGTTCTTTTTTCTATTCCATGATATCTCGAATGGTTTTAGGTTTCTTTTCGCGTCACCACCAAACCTTTGGACTAACGATTATTTCGCTTCTACTCCTTCTCCATCTCGCATCAATACCATGACTGCACTGTTTGCTCCCGCTGTTCCGGGTTCGTCACTCAGACGGTTGGCGATTCTGTGGATCACGTCTTGCGTTTTATTGGGCATCCTGTCTTTCAGTGCTGCTTGCATCACTGGTATATACATTGCTGTCATCATCTGATCGATAAAGAATCCACCACCGTGGTATTTATGGTCTAATTGCTTCTACAGCGCTACGAGTCAGGCTACAAACGATCAAAAAACTAACGCTTCCGATTTTTCCAGTTTCTTCGCCATCTCCTCACTTAATCCCATATTCTTCCATTTGCTCAGTATGCGTGCTCTCTGTTCTGTGTTGTGGTACCATCTTCTAAGTAAGTCGAAAGCATCCTCCTAGTTTCTACAACCTTCACAATCGTCATCTAAATGGTCAAATGCGTGACCCTTCAGCATCACTGGAATAGCCTGAACTCGTTCATTATCTTCAATCTTACACATCTTCGCAAGTGTCCTAAACCTTCGGATTGACCTCTCGAGGTCTCCTTAGTAGGATCCTACATATTTATCCTAATTTTCAAACTATTTCACCAACCCTGTCAAGGAAAAGGTATTGTGGTATTCCCATTTATTCCAATCACTTCCTGCGTCGTCATGGTTCTTTTCATAGTGTAATGTTTGTTTTGGTGGTCTTCTCTTCTCATTCCCATCATGTTCCATCTTTCTATTATTCCTTCCACCATCTAAGGATGACAAATGACTGTCGTTTGAATCACCTGGGGGCGTCTCAAGCCAAATACAGAAGACTTGATCTCTGACGTTGTTGGCATCTTCAACAATCTTTCATCACCTGCCCTAGGATTTCTACAATCTAGGTTATCCTTCCTCATCTACATGCTATTAATTCCTCCCAATTATATCTTGAATTCTTCCTGGATCTCTTTCTTGGTCTTCTGCAATTAATCTTCTGTTTCTCTTCTCTGTCTAGATCCCTTCTCTTTCTCCAACTCTATCTCCAATGCTTCCCGAGCACCGAGCCTGCCCTGTTGCTATTTTCTTCTCTCTTCCTCTGGGAGCATAATCTTCGTGTGGTTTTCTACTTCCCTCCTTTCTTCTTCCGAGGAATCTCGTTCCTCCTCCCTTACAGTGCTCAGCGCTTGTTCTGAGCTTTTAGGGGAAACGTGTTTCATCCTGTATAGTATTTCCATGATGACGTTGACCCTGCTATTCCTTCCTTTTTTTTCAACATGTATGTTCCTTATGGTCAGGAAATCTCCCCAAATTATCATTACTGGGCGTGCCCATTCTCGGATAGAGGAAGGACTTAACGCCGTGATGAAGTCTGTTCATAATCTTCTACCCTCCAGGGGAGTGTCTTTGTATGCTTCAATCATCTCTCGGGTATATGACTGAAGATTATTTCTGTATGCGATCATGCGGTCTTCTGTCCCATCAGTAGGTGGTTTTGGGTCATCTGCTTGAAATGTTTCTTGTTTGCAGACTTCCTCCTCTTTTTCTTGATGCTCTTCTTGAAGTACGTCCTCTTCTTTATCATCTCGAGCACTTTCTACCTCTTCTTCGCTTTCATCTTTAACATCTTCTTCCAAAGCCTCTTCTTCGTTTGGGATCCCTCACTTTCCTGCTTTCATCTTCTTGAGCTCATCTTGTTCCTTTTATTTGGCCTTTTTCTCATCGTCTTCTCTCTTCCATTTGATCGTTTCGTTTCGTTCGTGAGTGGATTAGTTGAGGCGGTTTTGATGGAACTTAGGGAATCCAGACTGGTTAACTTTGATGTTGGTGCTAGTTTCCTTCTTGGTATATCCGTTATTTTCGGGCCTGGGTCCAGGCTAGACGTGGGGATTGTCTTGGTAGGATATCTTTGAGGATTGAACCTTCACGATACATCACACTCTTTCAACTAGCACGGACAAGTTTTAACTATCGAGGGCTCGTCTGGTTTGGTCTATGTTCGAACTGTTGTTTCTGATTATTATTATCAAATAGGTGGTTGTCCTCTTTTCTTTGTTATATCCTATCCTAAATCCTCTCTCTCTTCTTGTTCTCCTTTCTCATCCTTATCTTCTCCAATTTGCAAGTTTTTCTTTCTCCTCTTTCTTCAGTAGCCTTACTTCGCCCAATCAGATCCTTCTTTCCACTATGTCCTTCCTTGGATAACCGTTAGGGCCTACTTTCCAGCTTGGAACGCGTAGTGGGTTTCTTGCCTTTAGCCTCTCTTCCACCTACCCTCGTTCGTGAGTTGCATAGTATGTAGGAAATTTAGTAGTGGTATGCTACTCACCAAACCTGGATTCTCGGTCGTGCTGTAGGTTTCCGCGGAGTGCGCTGGAGTTCGTACAGGTTGTGTGGTGTCGAAGTTTCGCCTCACCCACACGTGTTGAAGTCGTTGTCAGATTATTTTCGTAGTGATACTGTTTCGTCGCTACTCGATATACGCATTTCCCAATATCGCTGCAGACATCGCTACTAAGTTGTGTAACTATGAGTTGTTGGTTTATTAATTCGTACCTCTTTTACGCCTACCTGCCATCATCGCCAGCACCAGGGTTAAATACCTATTTTCGGTCATGAAATGTCTAATGTGGAATAACACGTGTAACACAAAGTGCAATTATATGGGTCGGAATCTAATCCTTTGTAATTACTACTATGTGTATGTTTTCCTCTTTTATTATAGTCTTTTACATTCTTTCTTTTCTATCACCCTATTGCATTTACTGCCATTCTTCCGCCTACACCATCACGCTTAGTACCTCTGCCATTACTGTCGCCTACACCATCAGCTTTCTTACCATCTTTTACCTAACCGTCACAGTCATCATTGACTTTCACTGTCACTGTCACTATGAACCATCACTGTCACCGTCATCATGAACCATCATCGTCACCGTCATCATGAACCATTACCATCATCATCATCCTGAACTATCACCATCATCATCGTCATCATCATTGAATGAACTATCACCATCACCATCATCTTCATCATGGACCATCACCGTCACCGCTTCCCTATTTGTAGTATCATCGACACTCGAAGTTTTGGATTTAACAATGTTAGCTGAATATTCGCGATATTGTTTACCATTGTTCCGTAATACTCCGTTCGGTATGTTGAGTTCATGTATAAATAACTTCAGCCTAATCGAAAAAGTTACTGGTAATACTTCGTTTAGTATGAGCTGCTCATGTAGAAATTTTGTCAAAGTTGTGCCATCCTGTAGCCTTGTCATCGATTGGATAACATGTTTTTCAATTGGAAGCATACTTTTCGTCCATGATCACACGTTTCAATTATTTCATTATAAAATGTGAATTTCTTAAAATAAGTCCTCGATTGCCAATGTTTTAAATTACCAAGTATCTCACTGAAATACTCTGATGAATGGAATCTACCGTGAATCATGAATCAAAAGTGAATGCGTGCATGAAGCAAGGCGTAATGTAGTTGTCTAGCCAATAGGAACTATTAATTTATGGATGTTGCACGTAGCAGAGGTCCACTACATAACTTCCTTATGGGTCTTATCACTTTCAAGACTTTCGATTTCAGATTTAATCCTCCATTATGACTTAAGGGTGAACGTCATCTATATTACTGTCCACACTGGAGTCGCATTTCCTCCAATATTTACAAAACCTCGGTCGAGACTGTATTTGTTCACTTCATCCACTCACTCCATGACCTCCTCTCACTTCACCTCCACCGCTACCACCATATCGAACAACCTGTGAACAGGATTAGTCCCAGTTGCAATGGTTGAAACAAGTATTTCAAGTGAAGCAATACCTCCACCTTCACCATAACTGTGTTGTACACCTTCACACAAACTTCCAGTATGTCTCGCCCCCCTCCTCCGCCACTGTCACATCCTTCATCCGCTCCCTCAGTGGCTGTCCAACCTACGATTGATTAACCAAGCCCCTGATCCTTCTTCCTAAACTAGTATGACCCTCACTAATAACAGCATTACCACAAGCATACCCAATATTCAACACTTAAAATCCTGATGTACAATGCAACTATTCCACTGTGGATACCAACCCATAATACCGTACATGG
>JAULBU010061637.1:0-11491 GCA_032358235.1 Odonthalia washingtoniensis | reverse complement strand
CAATATTCAAACTCCGACGATGACGAAGACGTCTTCAATCATGTCGAACAGTTTAACAGAAACGGAGATAGAGTGGTGATTGATGAAGTGCGGTAAGGGTATGAAACGCCGGATGAATACGAACGTATTCTCGAGTACAAGTACCGCAATTCTCAGAATCGAGACCGAATTCGTAGTATAACAGCGCATCATGACAACCGGTACGAGAAGAGGAATAATAATAGCAACGATTTTATGTACAAAAACGTGAAACGAATCAACGAAGCGAGCATCGAAGCGTCGGAAGCGATAATAGTAGGAAAAAAAGGGGATGACCAATGGGTTCGAAATACCGCCATTCAAATGTAGTAAAAAGTGATGGTGAGGAAGCGATGATAAAAAGAGGATGGAAACATTTCAGTGCGACGGAGGCCCTTCAACTTGCAAAGGCATGGATCAGGTTGTGGGGGCGCGGCACAAAATGGGAAAACAATGTAGGAGAGCATCGCTGAGATCTGTGAGCTAAAATATGATTTGAAGGGCACACCGGGTGCGCTAAGGGTAAGGTGGCAAAATCTACAGAAGGAAACGATGATCTACCGTAAGGCCAAAAAGAGTATGGAAAATTTTCAAATGAGTGGTATGACAGAAGAAAACATGGGAGAATTGGTGATGAAACTATACTGCAAAAAGGAAGGCAAGAAATTGGAAGATGGAAGGTATCAACTTGCAAAACCGTTTAAATTCATGTTGGCGGCTAACAACCTATGATAACACCCGACTTTTTGTGGCCGAACCGAAGAAGAAGAAAGAAAAGTAATTAGTTCTGCCATTGGTATAGGAAGTGGTGATAATTATGAATATGCAAGTAAAAGTGCAAGTAATGGTGGAAGTGAACGAACTACAGCGACTGCTGTTGAAAGTGGAGGTGACATGACAATAAAAAAAGCCCGCACAAAATACCTAAAGGTATTAAAGCGAAGAAAAGTGAAGGAATTAATGAATCGAAACAACTAAAAAATGCAACTACCATCACTGAGATGACTGGATCAATGAACCGAACCAACCATGTCTTGGAAAAGATGAAATTTGGGCAAGAAGTGGAAAGGAAAAATGACCTTGGCTACATGGTACTGCAATTACTACCGAAAACATCTAGACCATACAAAATAATTCTGAATGAATTAATAAGACGACGAATGCAAGAAGGTGATGTTGCGGGGACTGGGACTGGAGGAATGGAAGCTGAGGGTGGTGGAGGCGATGACATGGATGGAGCAGAAATTGAAGAAGTAAAATAGAAAGAGGGACAGGACAGTGATTATGTAGCCGAATAAAGTTTTTTTTAACATGTTGGCAAATATGAGCCTGTTTTTTACTATTCTATGCGCTTTGAATGCTCGCATTTGTTTTCAATTTTCCATGTCTATGTATTAATGTAGGTGTAATAGATGGTTTAGGGTGGTGGTTGGGACTAGTGTGCGTCCATTTTCGGGAAGAAAGACGTGGAAGTATGGCCAACTGTGGTACAGAGTTAATGTTGATGTTGACTATGAGTTACATTTAAATTCAGATGTAGATGTAGATGATGATTCTAATCTTGATGTAGATTCCCCATCACTGACACCTACATACCCTACGCAGGCTACCATCGGTATTACTTCCTCGTAATACTCCTCATCATGACTACCTTCACTATCGTCACCATAATCATCATCATTCAACATGTGGTCCCATTCCGTCACAGCAGAACTACGTTTTTCATTTGCATTTGAATTAAATGTCTACATCACCAAATTCCACTATGCTGTTCACATTGCTGACATACACTTTATAACCGTCACCTTTCGATTCAGATATACACTGTTTGGACTGATGAATTATGTTGTGATATTAATTTATGAAATGTTGGTATTAATAGTGCCGACATTGTTCCTAACTTCGAAGTACATACTGATGCTGCTAGATAATCATACATAGTAATACACGTGTATCACAATGAGACCTAGAAACCAGAAAACTCAGTATCAAATATTTAAGGATAATACAATCGAAGTATTTCGCGTGGCAGTTGTCACAAACACTAAGATGAACTACACGTGTATGTAGACCGTACGAACTCCCGCCGCAATTCCAGAAAGGTATAAGAAACCCGATGACCACAATCGGGAGACTTAGAAATAAAGGAGATAACATCATCATTACATCAAACCCCACAAAGTCAAATAGACATTCTACTGTCACCTTCGAGAGAAGACAGGTCTCACAAAGGCGTCACTCCCGTGCCGATTAGGAAAACTTTTAACCGCGATACAAAGCACAGGTTTGCTAGCGTTCTTCGCAGTAACCCATGTCCCCGACCGCTACACCAGAATCGGTAAGTGAGAACGCATTAACTACGCTCAACCCCGCTCCCCATCAAAACTACGTAACTAGACAAGTAAACCATGACGAGATGGAAGGGATAATTTTGTCCACGTTTTTCGACGAGGACGAATTCATTGGTCAGAGACCCGAGTAGCCACACAGACAATAAAATAGAGGATAATGAAGAAAGGAACGGTACACGTGTCACGAGGGAAAAGGGAAAGGATAAGCTGTATCACACGACATAAAAATGGGTGGAGTGTCAAATCGACTCTACAACAGGTCCATTTGATGCATGCGCGAGCTTCGTGTGATACAATGAAAAGGTAACGATATGCACTTATCGATTAATTTTCATATTTCTACTCAACACGTGTGTTTTTAATGTCGAATAATATTGTCGACGCGAACAATTCGATCGCACAACCAGGAGGAGGAGGTCAGGCAGAGGGAACGGGTGACAAGAAAAAGGGGGAAAATGAACATGCACGAATAATGAACGTTAACTTACATCTCAGGCTCAATTAATCAGGAGGTACCACGTAGTGATACACATCAATTACATTAGAGAGAAATTGCCAACAGGGGCCAAGGCCAAAACGGACAAAACACCTATACAAACTCAATATGCAATTATCCATTATCTACAGCTTGCACAACACGTGTAGGAATCATCACGATGATGTAGGACCCGACACACACACATTATGATTATATAATGCGGATCCCGTTTTACTGATCAAGAATAATAAAAAGAAAACACAGATTTCAACCAAGAACAAACATAGATTCCCATCTACTTCGTCACGACTAAGACGAGCCGCCTTTTCCGTCAAAACCCAGCATGCTACCGCACTGAAAGGTGAGGATCTTGCGTCGGTCGTTGGGGATTTACCTAACGACCAATTGCGAGCAGGGTTGGCCGATTTGCTCTAATTAGAGTGGATACGGGTAGCCTATTCTGTACGGAAGTGTTGATAAGTCAACACTCTAGGACGGGGACACCAAACCGCACGACGAATAGGCCAACAGAACTGGAACCAGTAGCAGGAGACAAGCACCACACTGTGTGTATGGTAAAATAATGGATAATGTTGTAGAATTTATAGGGGACTACTGTGCAACAAACAAGGCTTTTGATAAGAAGTGCGGGCGTCACTTCATTGGTTTTTACAGCCATTGATTTAATTTAGCTGTTAAAGATTTTTTGGATGAGTCAAAGGATGAAATCGCAAAAGTACGATTGATGATGGTTAAACTGCGCACGCCAATTTCTGCTGCAAAATTACAGAAGTTAACTCCCCTAAAAGCACAAATTAGTAATGTTACATGGTGGTCATCTGATTTTACAATGTTAAAGAGGTATCAAGAAATTAGGTACTATGTGCTGTTAATTTCTGATGAGGAAATTATTGATTTAATACCAACAAATAGAGAATGCAAGAGCGCTTGACGATTTATTTAAGAAATTATCAAATCTTCAATCTGATAGTACAGAGTTACAAAGGCACGATATTACTATGGCAGAAGCTCGAACTGTCCTTGATACTGCAATTGACACATACCCATCTATGAACGAAATGTTAAAATATGATGCGGAGATTGTATTGGAGCCTCAATTTGAGTCCACAGTTACAAATATGCAAGACAATCAGCACTCTGAATTGAGCACATGTGAGCTTGATACTGAAAGAATTTGAATGTGGCCCACTCGGCATTACTGAAGAAGAAAGTGATGATTCTCTTTCAATTGCAGCAAGAGAAATTAAGAAGGGACGTTTGGATAAATCATCTACTGGTAAGTATTTGGATCTACGGTTTCTGTTGCCTACTTCGAACATTGTGGAAATATTATTTTCAACCGTAGGATTTACGCTTAATGATCCCCGAAAGGTATTTCTTCCTTCAAATTTAGAGACGATAATTTTCTTTAAGTTTAATCGAGAGTTTTGGGACGTTTCAGATGTAAATCGTATAGTGAACAGTAGTACTCAGGAATAGGTATTCTCGGTATGTCTTATTTTGTCCGAATTATTTAAATTATTTAAATTATTCTATAGGAATAAATTATTTCTGTCTCTGTACACGTGAATTATTTATTCATATGAAAAGGAGAAATAAATAATTTATTTGAATGTCAGTGAAAAGAAAATAATTTTATTCATGTGTTCTATCCAGTAAAAATAAATAATTTCCAATGCCATATGTCGAAAAACTTAATTCTTTGTTTTCCTGAAACAAATATGTTTATTTTTAATTTGTCTATGACGAATTATTTTATTTATCTATATCAAATATATATATATAATTTTGAGACCGTATGGCATGATGATATAATCACGATGGATCGTATCATGATCACTAACACAAGTACTGAATAATAAATCTACCTCTTCTTCAATTTTCAACAAATCAACAGAATTTGCAGAACGATTTTTGTTTTGGTGATTTGTCGATTCATAATCTTCAAATCACCAAATTATCTACTTAAAATGTTCTTGCAACGAGATTCTATATTTTTTAACTCTTGCTTCTGATTGTTGACATGGAGAAGGAAATAGGATGTAAATAGTCTAAAAGTGGTTGAAGTTGCAGGAAGAAGGGCAGTTAATATGACAAACATGTATCCTTCTACTAATTCTTCCGCAGTTCCCAATATACAGCCCCAGAAACTAGTGACGTGCCAATGACACAGCACATCAACAATGTAGTTACAAAAAATCGGTCCATTTGCTCTTGGATGGAGTACTCGATGATATGGTCAAACATGAACGATAAGAACTTGATCACAAACGGGAGCAATAAGAGAATCAACCCAGCGATTAAAATCCAACATGAAAATGGTGTATGTTTCGAAATGACTAGTTCTGTTACGAAAACAGATGACATTGACCATTCTACCCGGCTAAAGCCGAGTAATATAAATACAAGACTTGGTAACATACACAACGAAGTCAATAAAATAGTTTTAACAGCTACCATAATTGTATCCATCCGATGTGTGTTGTCATCAGCAACTGGATCAGTCAAATTTTCAGACGGAAATTATACGTCTCCAACCAAGTACATGACTTCGACAGTGAATGCAAGACTGAATATCAGTTTAGATGAAAAAAATGGGACTATACTATCTGATTCAGTATAGAATCACCGATAAGAAGACCGGAGGCAGCTTGAATAAAACTAAAAACAGATAGCAAGGTATATCCAGCTGTCATACTATTACCAAAAGACTTGGCCACACTTGCAAGAAACTCAACGATTCTGAGCGGTATGGCGGCCAGGGAAGGCAAAGTGAGAAATCGCATTCTTGACTTGATTTTTTGGACTATTAATTGGGTTTGAATATGTTGTATGGAGACAAAAGAGGAGTAAATGTAGAAGACGATATAAGCTGATAAAAATTAAAAGGCCAGAGAAGGACTGCCATTTAAGTATTGTTTCGAAGAGAACAATCAATATTTAAATGATGATGGGAAGCAACGGCGGAAACATTCTGCTGTTCATATGACGTTTTTAGATGGATTCACTGGCTATTTTCATCAAGATAAACTTAAAAAATGTTGCAAATTTCACTATCTATTCATGCGCGCCGGTCTTCAAATGTGTAAAGTTCTTCAAAATTATTGAAAATTTCACTGTCTGTAGACCGTCACTGTCTATAGACAGTGAAGTTTCTCTAGTACTATACTATAAGGACTAACTGTAGTTAATAACATTAATATTATTGCAGCTTGCACTCAGAAGCAGGACAGCATTACTGTCTGCAGTGGTCATCATTTTCTGTATGCATAAATCCCTACCTTGGTTATTATTTCTGTCATCATTTGCGGAGGATCCATTCCCAAGAACCTTGCATGCATCTGTAGGTGAAAGCTGAACTTGTTTGATAGCCGTTATCACTAAATTGTCAAAGTTGTGTTCCTGCGTTCCTAATTTTTTTTGCTGTACGCACGAATTGTAATTTAGTTTATCATGTACAGCTGTGTATGCTTCGCGTTTCAATGATATTATCCTCAAACCATTGCTATTATTCTCTACTAGAGACGGCCTCTCTCTATACTATGATAGTATCTTTCCGGGTGGACCTCTCTATGTATCATCCCCTCCATCCTTGGTATTGGAATCATAATAATCACCACTACCTGTGTCGTCGTCATCAGCCTTTGTGTTATCTTTGTCGCCAGCCTTTGTATTGCTATCCAAATCATGATAATCCTCCTTCCAGCCAACAGCATTATCTTGGTTACATTATTTTATACATGAGCTGGGAGACGATCTATTTATATTTTTAGTTCATAGTATTCAATATGTTCAACCACATAATGATTTCGGACCAAGGACAGCTTCGGTGCTGATGTATTTTTATTTTTTCGTGCCTTTTCGAGCATGCTGATATTTTTTGTTTATAACTACTTGCTTAACTCCATTTCTGATAGTTAATGTAGATTTTACCAGTCCACTTACGTTTTGTCCGTCGATTATGTTATCTTCACCACCAAGAATCTGTTTTGCGGTAGTCGATCTTACATATCCTTTCTTCTTCGTAGTATCACGTTGTTGAGAACAGCGGGCAGACTTTGATATTGATCTCTTTATTCCAATGGAAGATATTGATTTTTTATCATCTTCATCTCCTTCCGAATCACATTCTGCATTGATCACTCAAATCGGAGCCGTCTTAATCCGTCAATCGTTACATAACCGAGAATTCGATTTTTTCATTGATCTCTTCTGTTTCCCACAATTGAAATGACGTTTTACCATATCACGTTCTGCACTTACAGGAGGAGTCTCAACAGACGCATTACTTTCTCCACCAACCAATTAAGGAAGTACTATGGTTTTCTTCCTTCTAGTAGGCATTTGATAAAATTTATGTCAATGGCTATTCCATTTCATGGTTAGATTTTATCTTCGGTCTCAAACCGGTTTTACTAATATTGATGATGTTGCAGATGCAGAGAAATGATTCTTTCTTCGTCGTCCAATAATAGTGGTATATTTATAAAATATATGAAGAACGTTTTATCAATTAAAATCATAAACTACAAAAAGGCTAACTAATGAAATTCATTTCGGTGTATCGAATTAAGATCACAATTTTCAATTCTCCCGACATAAATGGAACATATAAGTTACAGCAACGAGTATGTTGTACGTTATGTTAACAGAGCAACTATTTCTGTTTAAAGGGTTCATCAAAATTGCAGAACGTGTGAACCGGGATCAACACAACAACATTCCGAGAGATCTTCATACTTTAGTCGTTAATCTACTATAATAAAACCATCCAGTTCTGTTTTTACAGTCATGCCACTTGCAAAACGTCGAGAACCAAAGCGTGCATCACTGATACGAAATAATGATAGATTGAAGGAAATTATAGAGGAGATATTTGTTCTTTGGGATGTTGGTTCCGGTCATGTGGTAGAAGGCTGGCGTTCTTGACATTATGACGTCAGCAGTTACGCAGTTAGAAACAGAAGCAGTTTTATAAACTGGTTCTATTCGCTGTGTTAAACGTTGTTCTCACCAAGAAGTAGATTCCGAAGTGGGTTTTCTACAAACAAAAGAGGGTGTTAAGATTTTACTAGACAAGTGCTCATTTCCAGACTCTACATCTATACCTACACCTTGGAGATTTCAGGGAGTGGTTATACCGCCTTCTTTTCAATTCGCTTCGAAAATGGCTGAGATATGTTTAAGTGCCATATCTGATTTCTACCCCAAGGCTGGCAAGGATCAACAGCGAGTCAATCATACCCACGAAGCATCTCCACGCCAGTCATCACAACCAGACATAGATTCTATGTTAAACTTCAATCCACAACAATTAAATACTGTAGGTAAACCATGTTCCAAAAGCAATGAATTTGTATCGCAACCTATGTTAAACACCTCAATCCTTCAACGAATATAACATCCCACGACTTTATCCATCCCGTCATCATCATCATCATCGTCTCATTTACAAAAGTTTGTAATTGAAAAAATTCTATCTAACCTTCTCACCAAATTAGTTGCACCTGTTCGTCCATGCAACAAGTGTAAATCTGTAAAAGAAGGATATGCAAATTGTGGTGTGTGCATGATGACCAGATGTTTACTACAATGTTTTAGCGACGTTTCAAGCTCTGTGAAGACTAAGTTCAACACTGATGTAGTATCAACTGTTCACTTAAATCCCGAATTAGACACCTGTTTGCACCATTCAAAGGAAAGAATTGAGTTGAAAATATGTTTCCAAATTTTGACACTGTTCGTACATGGCTCGGATTCCCGAACGGAAGAGACAAATAAAGAATGATAACAAGGGAAACCAAGAATGAGAATAGTTTTCACCTTTGCATGCTGGTTCTGCTACTAAAATTAATATTTGTAGTGCAAGTTAAGACTTTTTTCTACCTGGTAGAAGTTAAATCAAGGAACAAGTCCAAATAATTTCTTCCCGTTTTCTTTCTGTTAAATATATTAACAATGAATTGGACAACAATTTTCCAAAAAAAGAAGTCGTTATGTCGATAGAAATGTTTTATCAAATTCGCCGTGACGTTGACGTTGCTCTTGGTCGCGTTTTATCTACTTGGAATAAGGTCATGCAATAGTTTAATATTGCTGTCCCTGGCGGTTTGTATGGACAAAGCGACACGTCGTGGGAACATAGCAGTAATCAGGATAACCTTGATCTATCTTCATCTTTTATATTAGCATGGCGTCCTCTCCCACGTCATTCATCAAGATGGAGATCAGAGACTCTATATAACAATGGAATTATCTTAGCAGATGTTGAATTGTATCTGTCGTCCGTCCTGTTTTTTGGGCCTCAGATATGTTCACAAATTCGGACTCTCCTTTCGTTACCATAACAATTCTTGTTGATACAAAAAATGTAATTCCTGTCGATTTTCATTTGAAGGCAGTGTTCGTTAATTATTTGTAACTGAAACAACAGGCATTTCTTGATATATTCATATAATATAGGTGCAGTATGTAGTAAATACTTCACACTTATACTTATATTTAGGTATACTAATGTATTGCATTATAGGAAAATAATATTAACTTCTTGTTACGTTCGAACTCCTTCTTATGCCTATTTCTCATTAGAAATAAGCATAAAAAGGCAATTACATTTGCATGTGAATTTGCATGAACCTACAGTTATATTTTCATCACTTGAAAAGGCGCTCCGCAACAGCAATATAGCTTCACAGATATAAAAGTAACACATCCAAGTTTCTTAAAGAAAATGAAATATTTAGATATGGTCATGCGCATGTAAATAGGAGTACCTTTTAATTTCCTTTCCCTAACACCAAACTTCACAAAGAAATACCTACATAGAAATTTATGTAAAGCAACCAAGTTATATCTTCTTAATATAAAAAATGTACTTACACATACATGTACATGAACATGGAGAACGATAAAAATATCGAAAAACTCTATGTCTTCCTCTGAAGGAATGAAAACGTTCAGAAATAGGATCATATTTTTAAGAAATCCGGATCATTTTTAACACTGCACACTAAATCTAAAACATAACTACACATACATAAAAGTAAAGTAGCCAAGTTACATTTTTATAACTTTAAAAGAAAAAACGTTACCTCGTCCAGTAACTGAGTTATACCGTACAGTATAAATTATATAATTGCGCACAGTGCAAAATTAAACATGTCTACCTTTAAATTTACAAAATGTTTATTACTCACCAAAATGACATTGTACAGAATCATTTTTATAATTAATTCTCAAAATCTACTACGCAGTGTATGGGTATCGGGGACTGAGTATGCCGTGTTGACGAGTCTTTGTGTAAGTTGTTGGTCCCTGCCTTAGTATGCCACAAGGCTTTCGGTCGATTCCATCTTAATATTATTCAATTATTAATGAATGTTTCGAAGGGTGTGTTTAAGCTTTGATTGGAATTGGTCTATTAATGCAACCCATAAATTTCACTTGTCATCTTTCTTCTCTAATGCTTGTAAAGATTGCACTGTTGATGGTGCAAGATAACGGATGAGGTAACTACGCGCCAACATTTCTTCTTCTAAATCTTTTTCAGTAGATCTTCAGTTTAGTTAAGAGGTTATTGCACAACTACTGTGTTTTTGCGAAACGATGGAATCATTATATATAAACAAAAAATAAAAACATTGGTTGCCATTGAACAAGGACTTAATGTCATTGTGAAGGACAATGTTTTTATGGAAAATACTACTATTAAGATATGAAAACAGCAAATACGCATACGTGTAATTATTACTCAACAATGACATCATTGCTGATTTTAAACAATTTTATATTTTTTGTCATTATTATTTTTTCTGCAATTCTAATGTTCGTCCTCATCTCCGTATTCAGTCACAGTGCCATAACCGTCTCCATTTTTGTCAGTATTGTGATGATCGGAGCCATTTTGATTTTGATGGCCATTACTACCGCATTTGGGTTGCTAAACGACGTTGACGCTTTCTACGATAGCGATACACGGTGAAAATAACCATCAGTATCCCTTAACAGATTCCATCCCACATGTAGATTTGTCAAACCAACGAAAAATCTGGCTAAATGATCACAAGTACCCTCCTTCCAGCCGTACTTGGATGACATTGCAGTCCATAATTGACACATTCTACCAAAATGTTTCTCTACTATTATACGGTCTGAACGTTTATTCTTATTTTCTACTTCCTCTTCCCTAGTTAGCCGCCCATTTGGGTGCTTTCTTCTTGAATATATACCACGTATAAATTCTACACATTCTTGATAACCTTTATCGCATAATATGCCCCATTTCTTCGGAAACTGTCCACGAAATAAACCACCATCAATATCGTCTACATCTGGGCCAAATTTTATCAAAAGTAGGTCGTGATGTTTTTCTTGTTTGGATAAAATACTAATATCGGCTACAGAACCAGGATAGTGGGCCCAATATAACCCCAGCCTTTTAGAAATTCGTGGTGGATTGAATTTGTGATAGACAAAATTGTAGATACACCACCAGAATTATAGAAACTATCTAGAACTGGTGACGAAGAATCCGTTTCGTCATCTGTCTCATCTTTTTATTCAGTTCCATACATGTTGATTTCTTCCATTCTTTCATCGAAGACATTTGAAAGCAATCCGAGGG
>JAULBU010061626.1:431-11492 GCA_032358235.1 Odonthalia washingtoniensis | reverse complement strand
TCCCAGTATCGAGGACCTGATTCACCTTGTTCCAACATTACTCGGACAGGGTGCATGGCTGTCCGGTTGCCTCTTTCAGCAAATGGATTATGTTGCGGTGTATGAGGAGTTGTTTCAGTATGGTTTGAAACATTTACACCACTGTATTCACCTCCGCCATCACTATGAAGTCGTTCAACGCCATTTTGAAAATACTTTTGAACCTCTGGTAGTTCTTTGTACTGTTCATTGACATCCAGAGTATCATTTTTCTGACGAAGTCCAACTATATGTAGGTATCTTGAATACTGATCAGTGAGTGTGCAGAAATATTTTGAGCCTTCATGGCTGCTCGGTAGGGGGCGCTCAGGTCCGAATTTACAATTTCTCTAGCAAATTTTGTGTCTTCAAATTGATTTGAAAATTTTCTTATGTGCCTCACCTAAGTCACATGGATGACACGATTTAATTTTTCCTTGTAATTTTGGAAATTCGTTGGCGCATTTGAAAATATTTTTTAACAAATTTACATCTGTGTGTGCCAAACGGTCATTCCATAGTTGAATTGAATTGTTGGTCTTCGTCGATGCCAATGACTATTTACACGTCTTGTTGACTGTTGTTGATGATAATATTTTGCTATTTTCGAATTGATATAATTTCGTTTCAGAATCGCGCTGAACGATAGAAATTACTGAAGTTTTATCCACTGTAAACTCAGTTAAGTTAAAAATCGCCGATTGTTTAGATGTAAATATAACGGTTTTTTCTTGATCACATAGCTGTCCAACACTGACCAACGTATCGTTAAGTCCACTAACGTGCATTGCATCACCGATATAAACATTTCCCATGTTAATTTCGCCACGTCCCACACACTTCGCATTTTCATTACCAGCAGCTAGTTTAATTTCTTCATTTGAGTCAACTGAATATGTACAGTGTACAGCGTCATCCGTATTCTTGAACATAGATATGGATGCACCACTATCTAGAAATGCTTAGGACGCTTTCTTCATGTCAGATTTTTGAGATTTCCATTGCGTAATTTCACCAAAGTGTAATTTCGACTCACCTGATTTAGTTGGCGTTGATTCATTCATTCCTCTAAATGAATTCTTTGCATGTTCTGTAAGACGGCATTTAGGTGAGTCAGGTTTGAGGAAGAAATTTTCGGCGGTGTGACCAAGTATACCGCAAAACTCACATTTAGGTTTTGTATCTGATTTTAAGTGCACGATTTAATACAGAAAATTGTTCTATTACTAGCCACGCTCTTAACTGTACTAATTATATTGCTGTGGATGTAATATGACAAAGTAAAGTAGAAGAATAAGAAGGACTAAACTAAAATTAATATTGATTGATAATCAATCAATATTCAGTACAGTAAATGCATAAGTAAAGTGATCCACAGTAATAGAAGTAATATAATATAATTAAACTGTAATTATTGATTTTTTCACTTTCCACACATGGGAGATCCCACACAAATTTATTAGCATATTCTAAGAAACAAGCATAGTGCATAGAAGAAATTGTAGACGAATCTTTAGCTCTTCATGTGTGAAACCATACGTCATATCAATTCAAAACAATGCACATGAAGACGATATAAATAATAACACTAATAAATAAAAGTGCAACAACCCTATCGCTATGTTGTCAGAATAATATAAGGAGGATAATGCTAGAAGAACAATGAATTGTTTATTGCTTCAATAAAAGAAGAATTATTCACGTTCTGTAACATTTGTAATTTCCTTTTTTTGGAAAAATTGATTTGCACAAAAACAATGAGCCAATGAGGAGCCGATTTTGGAAATAAATTTAATTCCAAATCAATTGACCATTGCCGACATTCGGCTATCACCAGGAGATAGCAGGCATGAAATCTTGTTGTTTATTTTACCGTGTAGGTGCACGCGCAGCTTTTTGAGTCGCCATATTTTCATAAGTCAAACTTCATTTTCCCCGATCAAAAACATTTTAGTGCTTACGTGTACACTACAACTTGAAGTACGGTAACGTCCCCTTTCCACCGTCCTCTTTCGTGTACTGCACGCAATTAACCTTTCAATTTGAAGCATAATTTTGTGTTTGCATGCAGTAATGGTTGAAGGGTTGAACCCTTCAACCTTTACGCGAATACTACAATGTCAGGTGCCCTAATTGTTGAGTCTATTATGTGGTGCTTGTTTCGTTGCCTCTGCTGTCCCCTACCCTTCCAGTAGAGCTACTTCCAATCCCCTTTTCTCTTTCTGCTGTTTACCCTTTTCTGGTTCGTGTTTCTCTTCCCTTTTCTAGTTCCCGTTTTCCCTTCTTATGGCATTCTTTTTGTTTGCATAGGAAACTAATTCGACACTTTTCTCCTACGGCTACTTCGTAGACCACTTAAGGGGTAATCGTGTTTGCGCCTCCCTAGGTGTACAGGTGGCAATCCCTACCCTGGTATCGCGGTGGGGCCTTCTGCTGCTGTAGTTAGACAAGCCTACGAAAGGGTTCATTCGTATTCATAATTTATTCTGCCACTCCCACGCATGACGTCGTTGTCAGATCTGTTCCTTTTGAGATACGGCGGAAGATTGAGTTTTGTTCCTTTCTTTACTAATCGGTAACGTTATTTTCTTTTCCTTCTCGCCGTGAATCATCTCCTCTTAATACTTTTCATAGCTGGTGTCGGTCATGATGACGCACATGTCACACTCTACAGTATTCTTGTAACCACACTGTATGTGGTGATGGAAACTTAGGCCCGTTCCAGATGTATGTTACATGTATATAAATATGTATGAAACAACATATGTGTATCATACACATGAAGGCCCGTTCCAGATTTTGTATTAAAAATGCAAATGTATTCCCCTTACTTCCACCGTTGTGCACAGTGGCGTACTGGTTAGTGCCATAGTTCAGAAGTAACTTGCAGGTCGGGAGTTTGATCTTCGCTCTGTGCGCGGGAGGAGAACGGGCGCTACTCTTTGCGGGGGTGCCTCATTTTTCATGTGTACGTGTGAAGATTCTATTGGCTGAGTGAACCCTACTCTCTATCAATGGGAACACTGATTGGCACAGCTCTCAGTGAGAACAGCTTCTCATGGAGTACGGCTCGCTACAGGGTGCCTCGTTTGGCTCTATGTCTTCTTTTTCTCCCGCTTCAGTATCTCCATCGAAGTTTCTTCTCTTTTCGATCATCCACCACTGTCACAGTTTCTCTCCATTGTTGATACATATTCAAAGGGCCCATGGACCCCAACTATGAACCATATATTTGTCTTTTCGCTGGTGTTGCGATTAATCACATGAGAAGAATTTTCACCGCCATTGCGATCAACTTACAAATACGACGAACACGTCGTACTGGGCGTGTCAGTCCAAACCGTCTTTGAGATATTCGCTCAGTGGAGGAAATCATGGGCGACCCGAGCGCTTTCTCGCAAACCAGAATTTTGCGTATGGAATGGCAGTGTTTTTAATATCTATGTGAGATTGCTGCAGAATCTACTAGAAAAACGTTTGTCAATGCGCGTCTGCGCCTACACATATTTGTTACAATTCGTTGGTTGGCGGGTTCATTGTACTTGGATTTACTTGCCATTACAGGATTGCCAATATCTACACTTTTTGAAGCAATTGATTCGACGCTTTCCATACTTGACGAATTTCTAGGGATAAATTTTCCGTTTGATGATAATTCATCGCTGGAAGAAGCAAGTAATGGAATTGCGCGAAATGGACGAAGCCCTCTTAATGGTTGTGAGGTGCTGTAGATGGATTGTCTATCAAGATTATTGAACCATCTAAAAACTAAGTATCTCATCCATCTGTTTATTGTAATTGCAAAGGTTTCTTCGCTCTTAACAATCAGAGTATGTGCGATCACCGTCTTCGTTTCAATTTTGTATAAGTTGTGACGCCCGGTTCGTCACATGATCACGTCGCGTTACAGTTGAGCTAAATTTTCTCAATGCTCCAAGATGCTGATAACCGACTACCTGAAGAGTACTGGGTAGCTGGTGATAAGGCCTATGTCTATACTAGTAAACTATTGACACCTTGGCCGAAAAGAATGTCCGATAAATATCGTGATTGCTTCAATTACTGGCTATCTTCATCTCGGATCACGATTGAACAGGCATTTGGGGCTCTTGTTGGTCCCTGGGGAATTTTTTGGAAACCTCTACGTGTGAAAATTCTGGAAGCGACTCAAATTGTTTTTGTGTGTTGTAAACTTCACAAATTTATTATAGACGAGACAGAAATGTTTTCCGTGCCTAACCGGTTCGAAAGGGGTCTTGATGGTGTCAAGATGGCTATTATTCCACAAGATTAATGTGTAGACGTTGAAATTAGGAGGAGAGATCTGGAAATATCATCAACTCGCGAGAGGTTTACAAATTTCATTATAGAGAACTAAATGGTACGTCCTTCTTGAAAATATATTAATATGAATGCTACTTTAAGCAATCTTTGATTTTTTCCTGAATGCGGTTGAGACGGGATTGTAAGGATTCGATGTGTTCTAAATCGTCAATGTCTGTAGCATGGAAAATATCAGACCGTAATTGTCTTTCTACAGACATAAGAGATCCAACAGTTTCAGCCACTTCCCTGTGGTCAACCAGAGAATCTGAGGACTCATTTCTTTCGTTTGTTGCATTAATGTTCAATGATAATTGAAAAGGTTGTGAAAGAATCAGCTTTTCGATTCATACAATCATCTTCTTCATGTTTGCATTTTTCCACGTGAAGAAAGGACACTACATAACCCTTCCGACATACGAACTGCCGTACGTGTTTCACCAATACCACCTTCCCCACGTAATCCACCACCAACTTTCCTCACAATAATTTCTAAGCAGGGAGATATTTTAAAAACACAGTGCACATAGAACAAAATTTGGTGTCCATTTGTAAAATCTGGGAACACATCAGACTCACCTTGCTCTGACTTCGTATAATTTTTATAGCTTACCGTATAACGAGATCGCAGCCAAACTCACTTGCTCCGTAGTATCTCACCTGTTCTTTGTATAGTATGTATATTTGGTTCGAAACTCAATATCAAATCATCCGTAACACCATCACATGATTCTGGAAGTGACATAAAATTATCACAACTGTTGAAGCAGTGCATAAATTCGCTTCCCCATGGATCATTTCGTACCTTATCAATCTCAGCACATGTCTCTGGGCGATGATTCAAAGTACTGAAAGCAGTGAACTGTTTCGTATCTGCAATAGAATGACATAAACGAGCATATTCATTATATTTCCACGGTGGTGAACGGGTGCGTGCTACTAATGAAGAAGCATCGGAAGGCTTGTCAATGGCGCCATTTTGCTCAAATTTGAAAGGTTAATTACATCTGGTTATGATTTTACACCGGACTTGATGACTTGAAACGAGAAGATCTTTTCTTCCGTTACATGACAGACGTTTTCGCTTGCACGCTCGTTGAAGGTCTGCCTGCTTCATCGATAATAGTTCGACTTAGATGGGAACAGCAGGCATTTTGTTTACAATGACTTCATCCATAGGGTCTGAAGATGAGGTTAATATGGCTGGAAGAAGAGGTTGATAGCCAAGAAATTACGCTGAAAGTGTGCGGTCGTGCAATTTTTCTTGTTTTAGGACAGAGACAACTCCATACAAACATGTATTGTCTTGTTTTGTATAATCAAAAAAAGTCAAAATTTTATCGTAACCGAAAAATTGTATGGCCAATTACATTTCACCAAGTGACCATACAATTTTCGATACATATTGTATATACATTGTATCATACATTTGGAACCGGCCTTATTAGGTAATCGGTTCGAATTATTCTCACGTGGTCAGATATTTGTTTGAGTTTGTACTGTATAGTACACGTGTGTTAGAGTCATAGACTGCTACACCTTGCTCTCCTTGTTCTGGTCCTTTCCTTTTTTTATGTTGATGGCATTCTTACTTAGTTATCCTGATACCGTCTTGACTAAAGTCCTTTTGTCACCTTGATCGTGATCCTCTCGCCTTATACCAGATGTACTGGATTTAATGCTTACTCGTCATCTAATGTGATCATGGTCAGTTTCGCTAAATCATTTTTTAGTTACCATTATGGTTTCACGGATTGACACGCAAACGCATTTTTATCTGTTAAGCGGATTAACACTAATGTTTCCTTCTCACCGTCCGCTTTCGTGCATACTACCAGAATAGTGAAGAACGTCAATGGCACGTGTGAAGTTCCGACCTACGACCAACTGAGATGACCCTTGAACGGCGTGCACCGTGCGCAACGTCTCCTTCCTATTGTTCTTTTTCGTGCACCAAATTGAAACATACGATATCACCCCTCTTCGCCCGCCTGCACGGATGTCCTTTCCTTCGCCTAGTGCTGTACCGATTCAACCACGACCTCCGCCGCAACTACTGCCACTCACATTTTCAAATAACTTGAACAGTTCCGAAGCGAATTATGTCGATACTGCGGTACCTCATGGCGACGTTGTCGACCTCACTGCGCAATTGCCTGTTGCCTTTATCTGAGATAAATGATACCAGAACCGAGGATAATTTGGTGGTGATGATGATGAGACAGACAACTTTGGTTCAATTTCTGTGCCAAATACCATCCTTGCGGCGAAGGTATTACTATCCCCCAATTTCACTAGTCGCTTAACTTTAAAGAATATTCTGAAAGTTCTGAAAGTAACGGGCAAAAATGCCAAGATTTGAACAAAAATCTACGTTGTCGCTGTGAAAATGGAACAGAGTAAAATTCATACGTTTGTGTAGTGCAATTAATTGCTACACGTGGACATAGTCGACCTCAAATTTGATGTCGGAACCTTTTGTCACGCTCGGTCACACGTTTTGTCACGTTTTCTGCGTTTGGCCTGGTACGGGTAATTGAACCACCGGCCACGTATTTTTCGGACAGCTGTACACTCAGTACAGTACCTTACTGTACTTGGTGTACTGTACGCTCCTCCTTCCGCCGTCAAGCGACGGTTGAAGCTTACTTAAAGGGGTTTTTTGCCCGGGTTTCCCTTAACGATAATAAACAGAAGCGGTACCGAGACTTCTTCTATCCCCAAATTTTTCCTTCGATGGTCATATCGAAGCCACTTTGGCTACGATATTTCCCCAATCTCGTCTGCAAGAGTCAGTCATCCGCGCATTACACGCGTCTCTATTGGCCTGGCTCATCATAAGGCCCGTTCGATTCCTCCCGCTTATCAGCGTTGAGAAAGATTCGACCGGACTCGCGTCGATTGATTACCCACCGCCTCAGAAGCGTAATTGAACCCCCGATATCGCGCGGCCGTCCCACCATCTACTATAACCCTCCGGTGATAGTTTCCGTCAGCCTGATACGACTTCGCCTATCGATTGGCGGGACTACAACCTGATTCCCAGTATCTGTGTTTCTCCCACTTTGTTGGAGTGCAAGCCAACACGGGCTACTGTGGAAAGAGGTCCCAAACACCTTTAGTGCGGGTGCATTGCACTACAGTCTGCGCCATGCGAAAACCTGTTAAACATGGAATATGAGGAACAAAATGAAAAAGCTCCGGTATTGTCCCCTGTTGGAAATTAAATTTTAGAACTTTAGCATACTTTGATTAAAGTGGTGAAATATAGGAACGGGACGGAGAACGTTATTTGGCAGAAAAGATTATGCCTCAATTCGTTAATTACGGAACCGTCAATACTGGTATTCCTGTGTTGAAAATGGTGAAAGATGAAGAACGGCATGAGCCTTCATCTTCCAATAAATTGTAAGGACGAGAAGGAAGTACTGCTTCAAGCACAATTACTCAAAAGTGCATAATTCGATACATAAAGTGTACTTTTCAGGGTCTTTTGGGTTTATTCAATGAGGTTAATTTCTAAAATCCACTAGTTCACTCTCTTCTGGGCGTTGTGACAATTGGTGTGATAAATTCTATGAACACTTCTGCGCGAGCTCACGAACGAGATGGTCTCACTCTAAAAAAGGTTTGGAGAATTTCGTTCGTAGTATGGAACTTCATTCAACGGTATGAAAAGAGTGGACGGGATTATCCTGAAGATACAATCAGTTTCACGGATACGCCATATATCATGTATGCATATTTCTGTTTTGGGAATTATATGCACTGGATAGAACTGTGCGCGCGTCTACTACCGGTTTCTGTGCGGTGTGAATAAGTTTTCATAGAAATAGAAATTATTCAGGATGGAATTAGGGGTAACAAAAATAAACGAAGAAGTAATCATGATTCCAATAGCGGAGGCTTGAGGAAATTTCCGATGTCCTCATGCCCCAGAATACTTAAGCCGCCAAAAAAGGAGAAGCTGCAGAGATTTATTGGGCGAAATTCCTGGCTGTTCATTCTATGTCCCAATCTACGAAGTCCCTGTTATCAGCAAGCAAGGATGCAAGGGACGTGTTAATACGTTTAACTAATTAACAATATCAGGCTTTATTTAAAACTGTTATTGGTATCATATTCGAATGGACTTCATAATATTACATTCCAACAGGGTCAATTATTATATTCAATACCACGATCACATGTACCCCCAGTCTTTGATTGTCCTCCCTCCTGTTTTCGGTTTCTTCCGATCGCCTGCCTCTAATTTCATTATCTATGTACAATTAATTCTTCCGGAACACATCCAGCACTCCCTTACATCATTTTCTACATGCAGTGAAATATCTTCAAACTCATCGTTTTCTGCATTGTCTATAATAAAGTTATGGATTTTGCATGCCACTCCGATAATCAATTAGTCCTTTTCATCCTCATTCCCAAGTGCCTCCAGAAAAATCTGAAGCGACTCACAATCATCATGAATGCTTCTCAGCTTTCATTCGACACCTTGAGTGACAAAAATATAAAATGGTATTTATCCTTCGGTTTATTGTGACTAAAATATGGTTTTAATACATTTAATGTGTTCTGATAAGCTTCATCTGCCATAATTACTGCCCATTGTGGGAATTCTCTACTCACAACCAGGCTATGTAGTGAATAATCCTGGAAGCCAGTTAATTCATGCGTCCCTCTTGTTTGCGTATTCAACACAAACCCGAGATCTTTCGAGAAAATAAATGGTCCGCTGAATGTTTTGTACAGGTTTAATTCGATTCTGTCGTACATTTCTGCTTGTTTTAACGAACCGTTGAATTTTCGTTCTTCAATAACATAAAACTGTTGAAGGGGCTATCTGCATTTGTGTGTTAATGTAGAAATAATATCGAAAATTTGGTTATGTAGGTTTTGTTGAGGGTGGAAGGAATATATGAGATGATTAGTAGATTAGTTAGCCAAGTAGACTGATATTTGATCATTATGTTAGTGGACATAGGTTAGAATTTTTTTGGTGACAGATCATGCATCGTGCTTTTTGCTTCTCAGTGGTGTCGTGTTAGTCGCATTTGTAGTGGTCGCGGAATTTTCGGTAATTGATTTTGTTTATATTGGATATCTTTATCTAATAACCAGGTTATCGCGTGCATGTCATGTTGAGTCCATTGATGTACTCAATTTTCCATTCTGCGGTGTCGGGGTGGCACCGGGCTTGATGTAGGTTTAATGGGGGATGATATTATGATGGGTATACTGGTGGGCGGTGCATTTTTGAATTCCAGGGCACATGTGAAAGGCATGGTGGGTGATGGAAGTGACAATGAGGTTGACTACATTGTATATGTTAAAGCCCGTTGGTCTAATTTTATTTTATTTTATTTTTTGTGAAGCTGTTTTATACGTTGATGAATTTGTGGTTAATACCGTATAGATATGTGGGTGGGTGTGACCCGATTGCAATTTTGTTTCGGCGACAAGTCCAGAATCGTTCCGACTGGTCCGAAAGGAAATAAAGTTATGGGCATGTCGGAATAATTGTACTAGGCGTTGGGATGTGATCATGTGTGTATGTGAATTTATATGGTATAAAGGTTGAATTTTAAGACTGCATCGTGGACTATATCGGGTCCAGTATTTATGTAGCGTGTTCGTGTGTGCGATATGTTGGCTCGTATATGTTGCGATATATGGGCTGTGTGGAACTATTTTCCTGTTTTTTTATGACTTTTTTCAAGTCGATGGTGTATGCCTAGGTTATCTATTTCAGTAGATAGTTGATTGGGGAAGTGTGTATATAAGCATATTGGAAGGTATGTTGGACTTCTGGTAAGACTTGATTGTTACTGTTCTTCTGTAACGAAATCCGCACGGCTACTCGCTATACGAATGCAGAGGGAGTAGAATGTTCCTCTTGGATGATTTACACCGGACGCTAGTTACCGGTTTGTTCAAGTGATAGCGGTAAGTTTAATTAAAGAGTTTAGAGTGAGAAAGAATAAGTTTGTGGAGAGTAATAATTAGTGACTGCGGTGAAGAGGGATGTTGGTTGAAAAGGGTTTTCTTTTTATCAAGCAGTGTGTGGAGTATCAAGAGAATTGGATGATCCGAGTTGATTTATTGTTTGGAGAGTGGAGTTTGAGATTGTGGGGCATTTTAAAGAGATTTTAAAGAAAAAAGTGAAAAAAAAGTGAAAAAAAGAAAATATTTTTGGGTACATTTTTACTAGTTTGATGATGATATGCATGGGATTTGGGGCGCGGGGGGGTGTTACGCAAGATGATGTTGGGGTGGCAGCACGAAACGTAATTACGTTTCGACAGATGGGATTCGGGATGATCTGGATGATCCGGGAAAACGGGTTGTTCTCTTTTGATGGTAAAATGTGATGTGCACCATACAATTCATTCAATTGCATTTGTATCACACACACACATGTATGCAATACATTATGTATGTATGTATATAATATATATATATATTTATATAATATATATATATTTTTGTATATTATATATATATTTATATATATATATATATATGTGCGCAATGATTACGTACTCCGTACAGGGGGCATATATAGTAGATAACCGTTGCGTTTTGTGCAGTAGCAACACGTCCTTGGTCGGTGGCTGGTGTAACGTTGTGAATTGCCACGTATGTTCAGGGAGAAATGAAAGCAATAGAGATCATTCAAGTCCAATTATCAACACTGACAATTCTGGAAATGACGAACAT
>JAULBU010061615.1:0-11493 GCA_032358235.1 Odonthalia washingtoniensis | reverse complement strand
ATAGGTTCATTAGTATCTCTGGTGGTATGTACTAAGCGTGTTGGATTGATTTCAGTGAGGAAGGGGGTTAGTAATCGCTTCCGCTTGGCGAAGTGAAAGAAAAAAAGAAGAAGTAACTCGGACGAGGACTATCAGCTTGGAGGGGAAACTTTAATAAAAGAACGTTTTCTTTTTCTCTGTAGCATTTTTCCTGTGCCCCCCTTTCCTGACAACAACATGGTACTCTCGTGGAGGGCCACCGACTGAAGCTCCAATTTCTCTCGATTATTCAGCGGAGAAGGCGACATCAACATGTTCTTTTTCTACTTTGAGAACATCGCGATTCGCGGAAAAGACGAATCGGAAAACCTTTCGAATTCATGGCCCACCTCGAAGGTGCTGAATTCGAATTATTTTACCAGCGATTCACCAAGAATGCAGCTCTAACCACGGAAGGAATGGATTTTGCGGCGGTCAAGGCTGCTTTTATGGACAAGTGCAACAAGCGCAAAGCACCAGAAGAAACCATTTGCCATGCAATGGAAGTAACACTCGATTCAAAGAACCTAGAAAATTTGGTTACGACAATTGATGCCTTGAACTGTAAGGAGGGCTTCAACGTGGAGGAAAAGTTCAGGTTGCTGCGAAATGTTGTGATGCAAGTCCCGTAAATGTCTTCATTCACCATTTACCATAAAGCTACGGACTACGCCACGCTTAAGCAGGTGATTCACTACCTCGAAAATGGTAAAAAGGTCTATCAAACTGTTTCCGCCCGCAATTCCCCAATTGGCTCATCTTCTTTCGATCTTGAACAAGATAAGGAGATTAAAATTTCAATATTAATGATACGATCGGATATGAGAGTCTCCCGTGTAGAAGCTGAGATTGACTCGCTGACAGATCAGTTAGAAAGTTTGGCTTTGGTGATCAAGAAATCTCAGCAGCGTCCGGAATACGAAAGCTCGAGCTACGAGCGACGTCAACCCGGGAATAGAGATGATCACAATAGAACGTCTTCGTTTCGCAAGAATTTAGGTAATGGCGCGAATCGTGTCCAGCACAACCTCCACAAGGACAAGAAGTGCGAAACATGTGGCAAGATGGCTCATGGAGTTGAAACTTGTTGGGTTCGAGTCCGCCCCATCACTGAGACGGTGAATGTCGAATAATAGATGGATGAAGGACAGGATCATTTTTCTCCAATAAGGGAGAAGGGAGATGATGATGATTCGGTAGATGTGGTTGTCGAAGAAGATGGGAAGCATGACGAAGTGATGGAAGTGAAAATAGGAGTGGATTGGGAGTCCGTATACAAGAATCAAAGACTTGAAGGGGGCCAATAGACCATTTTCTCAACCATCCTTCTGTTGTAAGAGCGATACCACGTCGCAAGGAAAGGCTTGCGGTACGTAGTAAGAAGAAGTCGGTTCGAGTTGGAAAGGAGGCAAACTTGGCTGGCCATCAGCGTTTGTACGATTCCATATCAGAATTGGCAAATAACTCGACCGGTATAACCTATGGCCAACTGCTCCGTGGTGACGCGGTCGACCTAGAAAATAATTTTCACGGTTGTTCTCGGGACGACTGACTCAGAAGATTCGCCTGGTAGGAGGAGACCCGGGAACTTCTCACAAACGCAGGACCCTTAAGGTGAGAAAAATTCACATTTATGCTACACCAGCGTTTACGCTTATGGATTCTGGGTCGATAACGAATGTTCTGTCGAAGGAATTCACGGACAAGTTGTCGTTCGTACCGAAGGAGACCCGCAAGAGCTCATGATGAAAAGTGACGTGGAGAAGCACACGGAGGTGCGGGGTGAGAAGTCGTGGGACATAGGTGGAAGTAAGATACAGGTGGTGTTGGAGAAGGAGATCGAAGCCAAGTTTGATCACCTAGGAAAGAGATATCAGGAGAAATATTCCAATTTGTTGATAACCAGTGAAACGGTAGCTAACTCACTATATGACCTTCGTCAAGCGGAGGTGCCAGTGGAACATCACTTCAAGTTGACAAATGGTGAGCAGATTTACTCGAGGACTGCAGGATGTCTACAAATGATAACAACACGGTACGCGAGGAGCTTGGCAAAATTTTGGATGCTGGCGTCATAACCCCAGCATCGTCTGCGTGGTCCTTTCTGTCGTAGAAACACAGAATTCGAATCAGCGTCGGCTAGGTGATAGCAACCAGTGCCTTACAGTAGTCTACGCTTTGGGTATCTATCTTTCGGTGACTATGTGAGTCGCTAGAATTTATATTGTAGGTGGAAGATTGAAGGTTACCTATGAAGACAGTGTAAGAAGTAGTGATTGAGGTTTATGCAGTTAAGGTGGATTCGATGTCGATTACTGTATCTCGTTTGGCGAATGTGGAAGATATACGAGTGCTCGTATATGGCGATGGAATTAGTAAGGTTAGTGTAGAAAAGGAGGACCGTCAATGTGGGTGAAGTTAAGAGAGGGTGAGTTTCAGTGTCAGTGTGTGTGTGTGTGAAAGAGAAGAGATAGATAATTGGATATACGAAGGAGTGGATAGAGAGATAGTTTATGCGAGTACGTAGCTTCGGAAGTCTGTACTACGGCAGGATGAGTAGCAAAGGACGAGCGCGATTCGTGACTCCACGAATTGGTGAATTTTTGAAAAGTTGACTCCACCTTTGTCGGCAACAATTTGTTAAACTAATAGTTTAATAATTGAAAAGAAAGAAAGTAAGAGAGACGAATCAAAGGAAAAAGGGAAATGATGCTAGTGACGTTCTTATAGGGAGGAAGAACGTCAAAGCAGATACCGAGACAGAAGATCATTATTGCTGAAGTCTAAGAGGATGTGGGCCAGAGAGCACATGTATACACGTAACTTCCAGTAAGTTACATCTGTAGAGTTTCGAGTATGAGCTGGAGGTTGGACTGGAAGGTAACGTGTACTGTGGCTGTTCCAATATAGTGTGGTATGGGTTGGAATACAACTTGTACTGTGGATGTTCCAATATAGTGCGGTCAATCTGAAGTCGAGTTTATCACTTTTTAGTGGTGATTGTGATTAAAAAAGATGGTAAGCCTAGGTTCTGTGTTGATTATGGAGCACTAAAGAAAAGAATGAAGGGTGATAGTTGGCCTATTCCAAAAATTCAAGACATCTTCGACGACTTGGAAGGGGCAAAGGTGTTCTCCACACTCGATCTCTTTATAAAGTACTGGCAGGTTCGGCTTCGCAAGTATTTTAAGGAGATCACGAAGTTCGTATGTTGCTTTGAAACTTTTCAATTCGAAGTCATGCCTTTTGGTCTGATTAACGAGCCTTCGATCTTTCAACGCATGATGGACCAGATCCTCGCGGGGTTTTGCTTCTTACGGGTGTAACTCGATGATGTTTTGGTATTCTCCCATACTATCGAAGAACATTTGGAACACTTGAAGACAGTTATCGTACACGTCTCTGCCGCCAATCTCAAGTTGAATGTTTCCAAGTGTTTTTTTGTCCAAGAGCAAGTCAATTTGTTCGATCACGTGGTTGATGAGAGTTGTGTTCGCGTAGATGAGGGGAAGGTACAAGCTATTCAATAAATCCCCGACTTAGGACAGCTACAGGATTACGCAGCTTCCTGGGATTGGCTGGATATTATCGACGCTCCATCCGTGAGTCTCAGCAAAAGTCAGCCCCACTTCATTGCGGGACCTCTAGGAAGAAGGAATACGTGTGGAACCAAGCGATAGACAAACGATTCGTTTCGTTGGAGAGCTCGTTGATGACGTCCCCTGTGTTGGCGTTTCCAAATTTTGAGAAACCATTCTTGATCGAGACTGATGCGTCCGCATTTGCAGTCGGGGTCATTATAACATAGAGGAATGACGATGGGAAGTTTCACTTGATCCAGTTGGCGAGCAGAACGATGATCGACGCCAAGCGCTGATATGCAATCTACCAGAGAGGAGCTCTGTTTATCATATTCGCCTTGAAAAAGTTCCGCATATATCTCCTGTCGTCACATCCCTCCAAGCTCATTACGGATCATAATTCCCTCAGCTACACCTTAGAAAGGATATACATGGACGCCTTCCACGTCAAACAGATTTTCTTGCCTAATATGATTTTGAAATCATATATAGAACTGGAAAGGAGAACGCAGCCGCTGACTTCTCGTCCGGAGAGCCGCAGAGTGCGATGCCGATTAATAACGACGATGCTGACCTGCTTTATGCAACTTTGGAGGCCAAGGAGCAGGGAGAAGCGGATGTGGATCCATTTCTGAGTCATATCAGGGGATATTTGCTGGGAAATCAGGATAGAGCGAGTGTTGCGAGCCTCAGTGCAGCAATTTGACGTTCATACAAGCAATACTTTATGTGGTAGAATAATCTTTACAGAAGACCAGAGTCAAGACCCAAGGTGGTGGTACCTATCTCGGATAGATCCAGAGTGCCTAAATTATTGCATGAATGGATAGGTCACTGAAACTATAAGACGACGAGATAGTTCGTCACAGACATGTAGTGGTGGCCTAATGTTCACCCCGACATTTCTGCCTATGTAAAATCTTGCGACACTTGCCAGAGATTAAAGTGCCCCCCGAATTATTACACCAACCTGAGCCGACCATTGAGCAACCTTTTCGGAGTATTTCCGATTGAATTTTCTGGGCCCTTCTTTAAGTCTTCCGAGGGTTCCCAGTACATATTGATCTGGGTCGAACATCTCACAAATTGGCCCTTGGCAAGAGATACGGAGGATGCAACAGCAGATACGGTAATCAAGTTTGTCCAAGAGGAAATTATGCACTCATTCAGTCCGCCGAAGACCAAAATAATCTATAATGCCTCCAGTTTCTTGGCCAGGTCACTTCAGAAGCTCGTAAAGAGACATAGGATGACGTGAAAAACCGTGTTTAGTCTATGCACCTATGTTGAATACGAAAGCTTAAAGGATGGTAGGAACGTTAAAGAAGAGTATCGGTGGAGTGATAGCCGGAGAGGTTATATACTGGGAAAACCAGGTGGAGAAATCGCTGTATGGTTATCGTTGTCGACTCTTGTCCGGCTCTGTATCTCCATTCGAACTCCTATATGGATTTAAGCCGAGGATTCATTTTGCAGAGAATCCATTGAGTGTTGGCTCCTCAAGTTTAGAAGAGCGGGTGTTGAGAACATTGTCTGTCCAATCTTCACCACTGGGTGGGGTTCATAAGCAGAATAATAATGGAGGCTTGGAGGACGAGAAGAAGGTGCGGAAATTTGAAGTAGAGGATTTGGACCTCGTTGTGCATGAGCGTGTGGTAGTATCTCGTGATAAATGGCTAGAATTTCATTAGATATACTACGGCCCATGTCGTGTGAAACTAGTGAATCATCTTATGTACGCGCTGATCTCTAGTAATGGGAAAAATTATCGTGTTGCAATACATGCGCGCAGACTCGTGAAATACGAATTGCTCTGGCGTCACCTTTCTTAGGTTACGTGTTTAATCCATCTCTCATGTGATAGCGCTGGTACTGTAGGGCTCTTCTTGCGGTATTCTTCGGCTTCTTATTTTCAAATCTTTCCGTTGCAACCGACTTTTTAGGTCAGTAATCTTTCCCCCCGAACACCCCTGCTAGTTGACGAGTCCCCTCTGGTGGGGGCGACCACATGAGTCAACCGGTGGGGGATGGGGCTAGTTCCGTCGGTATCATTCGTTACGGCGCGTGAGATGCTTGCCTTCATGGAAGAGCGTTTGGAGGAGGTTGAAGATTGGGATTAGGAATTGATGAAATCATCACAAGAGACGGGAAGCTGCTATTGTTGCTGCTAATATTGGCAGACGCGGGGTTCTTGGGAGCAGATATGAATTCTAAGGGGCGATATAATGGTCAGCTGGAGTCCGGGTCTACATATTGTCAGGTAGGTGTGAGGAAAAAAGTGATGGGAGGCTGGGGAGAGAAGTTGGGAATTGGGCGCAAGCCGACCGATTAACAGACCCGTGCTCTGTTTTCAAGTGGGGCTCGTGTGAGAGCGGTAATCCTATTTTATGTTGTGCGTGCTGATTTTATTTTTGTTTTGTAACGTGTAGTAGTCTACAGAAATTGATTGGAGGTGAGGGCGGTACTGTATTCAAATTGTACACCACACGTGTGGTGATTTATGGTGCAGAATTCAGATAGGTTCATTAGTATCTCTGGTGGTATGTACTACACGTGTTGGATTGATTTCAGTGAGGAAGGGGTTGGTAATCGCTTCCGCTTGGCGAAGTGAAAGAAAAAAAGAAGTAACTCGGACGATGACAATCAGTTTGGCGACGGAACTTTAATAAAAGAACGTTTTCTTTTTCTCTGTGGCTTTTTGCCCGTGCCCCCTTTTCCGGCACCAACAGTTTGTACGGAAGGGTTGACACATCAACACCCCAGGACAAGGACACCGAACCACACGCCGAATAGTCCAGCGGAACCGGAACCAGGAGCAGGGGATAATGACCACACACACTAAATAGAGTAGAAAGAAGATGCTAAGTAAGAGGGTCCACCAGGTGAGAAAGAGGCTACTAAGAGCGAGCAACAATAAGGCTGAATTTGGATAGATATCACAAATATGAGCTTTTTGACACCTGTACATTTCAAAAGAAGGTCTAATTTGGTCTTTGCGTATATTAACTTGAATATTCCCAAAATCTTCTTTCTGTATAGAGTTTGATTCACGTAAAATCTTTCTGGTATATCGATCGTGTCCATTTCTATCAACCATGCCAGTAATTTTTAATCTATTATTTAGACTTTTCTTTACTCTTGAGAGTGTTCTTGGATATGCAGCCGTAATTAATATATGATCTACGTATATTTGAATTTTTAGCTCCATTCTTTCTCCTTTATACCGCATATACAGACAATTGTCCTCAGTACTTCGACTCATTCCAGTGCTCTCCTTCAAGAATCTTTCCAACAATTGATTTCACATTCTAGAATCTTGATTTAATCTATACAGCCCCTTTAGGAAATTTTTGGATTTTCCTTTGAAAAGAAGATGCTCAAAGATTTGTGGTAGACGCATTTATACTTCATAGACCAGTGTATCGTTTAAAACCCTCGTGCCTTCGTCCATTTGATTGATCCTCAAATTCCATTTGACGGGAAGTTGTAATAGTACTATTACAGTGAAAAGGTGGGTACTGATGCATGGGTGAGGTCATAATACATTCCATGTGACTTTATGTATCTACGATCCATCGTTCCTTGACGATTTCTACATTTCTATTTTCATTAATTTCGAAAAGCCCATCCTGTATCTACGTGCTTCCTATTTGTTGGTGTATATACCAATTCATACACCGTTAATCTGCGTATGGACTCAAGCTCTTCTGTGCATAACTTTTTTCAATGTACTGCGTTTCCACCAATCCACATCGCTTCCTTAATGGTTTCAGTAAACGGAATTTCATTAAATAAAACCGTAGCACATAGTGCTGGTTCCTGTTTTATCGCGGTCATTTTTATTGGTTGAAGCGTGTACACTTTCCTACCGCTGCGGGATTGTTCATGCATCCATTATGGTTTTCTTAATTGTATCTGGCATCGATTGTGCTGATTTCTTCTTTACTTTCAATATCGATGCTGCGTTGGGACTTTTCTCAATCCCGTATGATGCCACTTTTTTATCTGAATTATTGTTTTGCTTTTCGGTTTTACTCTGATTTTGGATCCAGGTAGATGTCCTTGACGTTTCTTAACCTTTTCCTGAATTGCTGTGGAACAATTTTCAATGTAATTTCTTGATTTGATGTGACCACTTCAGCTGATTTATTCGTTACTGTAATTCTGTCTGTGACCTTGTCATATCCTTTTATGTCTTTTATTGCCCGACTAGTAATCCTATCAGCACTTTTTATAGCATTTGTAGCCCCGCCAGTAATCATGTCAGTAGCTTGTCTCTTGTCAGTAGCTTCGTTTGTGACATTCCTAGAAATGTTTGTATTTTATCAAAATTCTTTGAATTTTCGTTTTTGGCCTTGGTTTTTGTACTGTGGTTGGGTAGTGAAGTAAATTGTTATTAACAATTGAACTAAGTATTCTTTCATCAGGAAAGTCATTAACGAATAGTTTTTTGTCATATTCCTCTATGCAAGTGACTTCGCGTGCATTTACAATATGCTTTGTATCATCGCAGTATACTTTTTAACACAGAAGAAATTACGCCAAGCCAATTAAAAGTCCCATCCGGTGGTTATGTATGGAATTCGGGGGGTTTTCTGATCGTTAAGATGATGATGATGGGGGGAAAGCCCCAAGTTTATTTGGAGAGCCGGACGGCACTTGGTTGTATACCAAGCGGCCGGCGGTTAAAAAAAAGTAATGTCAATCTGTAAATTGCATACACTAAAACCGTACAAAAACCACCCATGACCACCAACCAGCATCGGTAGCTTAGTGGCCCGGAAGCCCTTTGGCCTACGGGTGGTTGGGAGTTCAGGCCCCGGCGGGCGCACCTTTTCGGGGCCCGTGTCGAGCAGGGTGAGAGCCGGCATCGCCCTTTGTGGCGGTGCCGTTTTTTCTGCCCCGACATATGGCTGTTTTTGATTGGCTCGTGTGCCACAACGTGCACCGTACATACCCGCAGGCAACAGTGCACAGCTGGCCTTGAAATTACACATATGTAGTTTCCAAATGGAAAGCTTATTTTGCAAGTTCTGTACACTTTGTACCATCTAATTTAATACGATAGAGAATGATCCGAGCAGCATGTACGCACTCTGTCACATTTTCAGTGAGTCCAGTAACTTCATACACAAGGTAACTTAATACCTGAGTAACTCTACGTAGCACTTGCCAACGGAATGAATTTTTTCCCTTATTTTGTGCTCGACGTATTAAAACGAAGTCTTCAATGTGATAACTAGTCGAAACTATGTTTGTCTTTTTGTTAATGTTCTCTATTTGTCGTATTCTATTCTTTGTGACTCGCTCTTTGACATCCTTGTACATATTATCAAAAACATTCAGTAATTACTCAACATTTAAAATGTGCAATGCTCTGACCAGTGATATTCATTTTAGTGATTAATTTACTTCATCCAATCCTTCACTGCTTAATTGTAACCTGTATCCTTTTGGTAAGATACCTGTCATTACTTCTAGCGGAAATTTGTACGTTCCATCCTGTCGAGAACTCAATCATTTGATAGGAGCCTCGTTTAATGCTGACATGAATATATTAATAACTAAAGGCCAATCTTGTGAACCAAGCTTAAATACAGAAAGCAAGGCTTTTCATGCGCTCATGACGTGGCGCATACAGTTTTCAACTGTCTCATTCACCCATGGTGAGTAGTCAACACCAAATGGATTTTTAACGCGATGGCCTTCTGCAATGTGTTTCATGACCTCAGTTTTGAAGTGTGAACCTTGATCAAATGCCCATACGTCCATTATAGTAAAAAATTGCATTCATTTTACCAATTGTTTAGCAAATTTTTTCGCATTTGCTGCCGTACATGAACACAATCACAAGTAAGATGCTAAATCATCTTTAATTTCTAACACATATTTATGACCATCAGCTCCTGGTCTCATGCACAAATAATCATAATTAATTACTTCATTTGGTGTAGATACATGAAGTAATACTGATAGTGGCCTCGGAATCTTATTTCCTCCTTTGCTTATAATGCAATGTAAAAAGTTTTTTATAAATCCTCTGCAATCTTCGTGTATAATTCACCAAGTGTAATTTTCTTCAAAAGAGTTTGTAGTACTGCCTTTTACACGATTCCCAGCTGCAGAAAAGTGTGAAAGTATTAACAGATTCATCTGTAATGTCTTTGCAGAATTTGGAATCCATACTTTTCCATTAATCATGAGAATGCCATCCACTTTTGTAGCATTCCCAGAAAGTTCATCTTCAAGTTGTGCCTTTATTATTTATTCTCGTTTCAGCCATTCTAAACCCTCACTTTTTTGGAGACTGTACGATGTCTCGATACATCAGTTCAGTTGTAATGCCTTTAAAAAAATTAAGTTTCTCCCGATATCCTATATACCACCTTGTCATGATATCTGCCATTACATTATTATTTCCTTCAATTTGCTCTATTCTGTACATGAAGCTAGATAAATATAGCGCCCATCATTGAACCTTATCAATAATATGACGACCAAGGGCCTGTTCAATTGATGTAAGATTGTACACAAATAGCATATTTCGATGATCTGAGAATACGTGTATGTCCTTTTCCACTGCAAGCATGTAATATAGTTTTAAAAAAGCTTGATATAGAGCAAACTCTTCTTTTTCGAATTTGCTTCATCGTATCTGTGTTTAATTGAATGTACTGCTTAAAAATGCAAGTGGTTCGTGTCTCTTAATTTCGATTATTTTTTCTAAATGTTCAGGTTGGCATTGTATTTCTTCAGCAGCCCAGTGTAAATCTGATGTATCTGTATAAGCACAGATTGTTTCATTATGATTCCGACGTGACATCTTAACTGATTTTCGCAGTTGTTCTTGTAAATCCATGAATTCTTCTGTATTTTCAAGACCCCCAGATAACTGTACTAAACGTATAATTTTATAAAGTATGTTTCCCAGATTTTTTGTATGCTTGTTTCAATTTTTCTTTCAATGGGGCAATTTGACATTCAAAATCAGGTATTGATTCGGACATCCACTGTAAGCAGTATACGAATTCAGATCATTCAGATTCAACTTCTGGCATATGTGTATTTGTTAAGGCACTTAGTCGTCTAGAATCGCATTTTACACCTACCTTATCGATTAATCGCCCACACCACCGAATCTGTGTAGAAAATAAGACACTCTTTTTGCTGATATCTTCAATCTCCGCTCTCTGCATATTTTGAAAATTTTCTCAAGAGATTTCAAAAATCCATCTTCATTTTTCAAATGAAGGATGAAATCGTCCAGCCATGCTTTCAAAGAGTTCCCGAGAATAGCGAAGCATGATTCCACCCTAGATTGAAAATTTGCAACGTAAATATTTCCACCTTGCAACGTTCTTGTTGGTTTAAATATACCTGATGGTGTAAGGAAACTATAATATTCTTGACTATCTTTGAGGAATGGTAATTACCAGTATCCTTATCAAAAATCAATACATGCAAAACATTCACTGCCTTCCACGTCCGTAAGTTCGCATTCAATATGTGGCATAGGCTATGAGATAGGTTGTAATGGGCTTGTTGTACGCTGGCTGTAACGAGTCCTACGCAAAAGGTCTCTAATTAGAGTGGTTAGTGCAAGTCGGTCAATAGAATCGCGACACGTGGCAAGCAAAAAGGAGGCGCCCCGGCAAACGGGACGCCCGTTCTCCCCCGTGCCGTCGGCTGGGTTCGAAATCCGCGTTGGTTTTTCATCGGGACCCCCCGCGAAGTTCAAACCGTTGAAGATCGAACTGATGCCCGAGGCCAAACCAGTTCTAGTGCGCTTGCGTAACTATACGCAAGAACAGCGCGCATTCCTAACGAAGACAGTATCAGCGTTAGTCGAATGCGGCATGGCATATGCGAACCCAACATCGCCGTGGGCGTCAGC
>JAULBU010061604.1:0-11494 GCA_032358235.1 Odonthalia washingtoniensis | reverse complement strand
TGTCACAACTCTCGTGAGCACCCCCGTCGTCTCTGTCGGAACATTCCTCCAAGATCTGGGGCAATGCGAAGGAGATGTATGGGATTCCCTAAGAGTTTCATTGGTCTTACCGGTGCTAATAGATTGGCAGTGGACATAGTATCTACCAATCAACTTCAAGAATTCCAAGAATTTGAAAGAAATACATGTAAAGGTGATGCTTTCGGAAGTAGGCTACCCGTAGAACTGTTTGCGGATGCTACGAACAATGAGGTGGAACAAAATTTCACTCCTAATGAGTCAGATGTATCCATAGACAATTTATGTACAGCATTCATGAAAGTTTGGATGGGCTCCAGTGAAAGGGTTTGTAATGAAATTATGTCTATTTTAAAATGCAATTCAAATTTTATTGTTACATTTTTTACAACCTTTCATTGTGTGGATGACGTCATGAGACATAGACGGGAGTTGTTTTCAAATGATCTTGAAAGGGATGGCTTCAAAAAATCAAAAATACAGACAAAGGAGGGTGTCAGTTTTGAAGTATATTTACGTGATCCAATGAAAACTTTTAAACGGAAGATACTTTCAACTAACTATGGGGATATTATTTTACAACCGTTCAAAAGTAATGTTGTAGTCATCCCATGAATTCCGATCTAGGAAAGGCTGCAGAAGTGGTGAGAGATGCAATTAAGGAGAGCAAGGATGAAAATGTTTATTGGGGAACAAATTCAAAACACGGAGAAGAATCAGTTGTTGCCCTTTTACAATTATACAGTGATAAGTCAGTGAAATCTTTGAAATCGTCACATTTCAGGTTTTATCCTATTCATTTGAACCTTTTAAATTTCAAGGAATCTGCGCCGCGAAATCAAATTGTTGAAAAGAAAACTGTTTTCGCATATATTCCCGTTAGATATTATAATGCTGATGAGGAAGAAGTGGCCAACTCTGAAAACGTTTGTAAGCAATACACATCAGGTAAATCAATCAAATGTCTAGATATGTTGAAAGCCCTTCATGAGAGCGTTGAATTATCTTTACGTTCTATTACTAACATAGCTGTAGAGAGTTTAGTTTGTGAGACAAAATAAAGATTTATCTTAAGATCCCACATTGTTATTTCTTCTTACATCGCTGATCTACCAAAAGCAGAAGATATGGCAGTGTCAAGCGAAACAATACATCATTATCATCTTGTCATCGCTATGATGTTCGACGAAACGGACTTGGATCATACACTACTACGTATGAACGGACTATAGGAAGAAGAAATCAAATGCTGTGTCGTCTACATCTCGGTGACACAGCTGTTTTGGATGAATTTCATTCCCTGTCTATGCTAACAATTCCACCCGTTCTCTCCACTTTTTCGTTGATTGGTATCCATCCGGTCATTGACTTATATTCAATTTTTATATTTGAGGCAATGCATAATTTGTCACTTGGCGTTTCTAGAATGATCAAAGAAACAGCAAGTATCATGTTAAAGGACGAAAAAAGATTTTCTGCTTCAATTAGAAATGCAAATGGTGGTAAGAGGTCTTTAAGACAATCCGTAAGTTAGTACTGCGGCTTCTTAACGGTTTTAGTTCTAATGCCGAGAAACTTCCTATTGGGTATGACCTACATGTGGACTTCTCCAAGGGAATCATCAATAAAAATCTGTCAGGGCTTTTTACTGACAGTGGTATCCTAGGTATGTTAGAAGCATCCGACTTCGATAGAATTGATGAGGTTTATCATTTTCTGGGTGCAATAATTGACCGTTGTTGCGGGGAGACGACAAAAGCGCCCGTGAAAACTGTATTTACTTCCTATGTTAATCTTCTGAACGATATAAACTGTCGTGGACGGACGTCTGAGTGGACAGATGAATATTTGAGAAGGAAAGATAGAAGTATACAAGACTTTAAAACTATTGTTAATAGTGTATTTGAACGTTACCAAAAATCTGGCATAGGCAAATCGAAGTGAAACTTATTAGATCATTCATGCACTGACTTTAGAAGGACAGGTGGGATTTGTTACATGAGTGGTGGTTTGTATGATATGACACACAAATGGTTGAAGGAGGATTATGAAAAAACGTCAAAAAGAATTGGTAGTGCGATGTATGAAACAATTAGAAAACAAGATGAACTAGTTGTGCAATTTTCAAATGTGTACAATAAACCTATGGTTATAAATTCCAAACGAGGAGAAAATAATGTAATTAATAACCTGAATCCAAGTAGGGTAAGTTCTGTTCGAGGGATTGGTGATTTCTTAGTTAAAAGTGGGGTTTCTATAACTTCGAATAATTTAGAGACATTGTACCGTGAAATGTATAAGAAGTAGAATGTACTGACAAGAAGAAATACATTAAACACATACTTGATCGATTTGGAGGGTGTTTCGGAAAATGAAGGAGCGCAAATTCTAATTAATCTTCCTTGAGAACGGTTGGGTGAGAAAGGATATAGTTTACCAGAATCCAGGATTGTGAAAATGGCTCTTCCATGTTTTGCATTCGTATCTAGACACAATGTTCCATTTCTCAATGAGATGGATAGTGGTTGGAATGAAGTCTTCATTCCAAAATCAACCTTACGAATATCTCAAAGAGTGGTTGCGAAGAAGAAATTTTATCGGTTGAGAGATCCTCATCTGGACTGTGTAATGATTGAGGCTGAAGTTGATGATGATATACCTTTTCCAGATGGATATATGATAATATGGTTTGAAAAAGAGTTGTCTTTTATACGTATTCGAAGTGATGGATCTTGTAAAAATCACCCTAAAAACAACTGTGATGATTCTGGAAGACCAATGGATGATGAACTGTTATTCATACAGTTCTTCGAAGTGGCCCCATCAAAAAAGATACCTGTTGACGAAGTAGATGCAGTATTGAATCGTATAAGGCTGTAGTAGCAAATAACAGAAGGATAACCAGGACGAACGCATCCCGCAAAGATTTTTGGTCTTGTACCCATATACGCTATTACAGTAAAAGTGAAATTAGTTCCCGCAGATACGGAAATGAATGTCAATTCAAATAAAGTGAAGAGAAAGGTTGAATATGATAAACTGCGAAAACTTGAGACTGGATGGGAAGCAAATATTTTCTCTCTCAATCGATTTTGTAAACCACGTGGCGAATTTTATGAAAATAAACAAGAGGATGACATGATTCAGTAATAGTATAGTTATTTGGATTCTTAAATATGATTACTCATGACGTTCGATGAAGAAATCCTTTTTTTATTACTTCGTCTTTGAACTGTTCGTTCATTCACATGACCATATTCTTCATCACTTCTGTTCATTGTTCGTTTCTTTTTAAAATTCTCCCTCTTTTTCACAACCTTTTCAAAGTTCACGACCTTTCACGTTCTTTTTTCCTCTGAAACTACCAGTCTTTTCATCCACATTACTTTCATCCGACGTTTCTAAGTCTTCTTCTAAAATCTCATTCAATTCTAGTTCGGTCGACGTTGTAGTTACTTTTCCTCATATGTATATATTATTTTCTTTCTCATCATCACCAGATGATGAATCAATCATTACGTCCAAATAATTATCTACATTTTGATGTACTTCTGCTTCCTCACCGCTTCCATTCAATACATCAATCGGATCTAAAAGACTTGAATGGTGTGTCCAAAGAAGGTGATTGAAGAATATAAAAGTCTTATACTACACCGTACCATAAACATATACACTTAGAAAAGCTATTAACATCAACACTTATGTAATACCTGCTGTTAATAGGATGTATGAAAGCCAAAGTGTATTTTCGATAATCGTTTTGTAGTCTATCTATCTGTGAACCAAATTCTGCTGATTCAACTTGAAACTCTTCGATTGTATTATTCGTTTTATTTTCTATAGAATTATTTACACTTTCCTCTGAATCATTCAATAAAATTGAGGCTGCTACAGGCATAATTTGTTTCAGACGCCTTCTGGCATCTGCAGGAATTGTACCACCCTTCTATTTCAATTTAATTTCATTTGAGGATGAAAACGGAGTGGATTTTGATGATGGAGTTGCTGGAATTATTTATTCTATATTGCCATACTCATTTCTTGGTGCATCACGTCCTTCTTATTCCTCTGCTACAGGTTTGAATGAGTCAACAATTGATATCATGATCGTGTCCATTCTTATAATTGACATTATTGTGGTGTCTCCATTATGTTTTATGTCTGTTTTTCTAAACGACCGGAATGCAATTCGTGCTTGTTGATTTCGAAACAATGTATCAACTCCTTCATCATTAAGATTATAATCTTTGTTACAACTGTTCGAACAAATGTCTGAAAAACTGCTTGTTCTCCAAAATGTCGTATCTCTGTCACCATTAGAACGTACGTGGTGTAACTTTTTATAAGCTTCTGAAAATTCCTTAGTCTTCATATCAGTACCTTCATCATCACCTAGTTTGTCACTGGCAGGAGAAACTATATCACCATATCCAAGACATGAAAAATACAATTGTTTCACCTTCGATTTTCGGCCACTTATACAACAAGAACAAGCTGATTCAAACCTTCTCATCAATACTTCGCTCTCAGAAGCAAATTTATAGATAGACTCCTCAGTTTTGACAGATGGTGCTTTCTCAATTTTAAAGTGAGAGCGGAGGAAATGTATAGCACATTGTCTTATAAAATTATACATGGCATCAACAGATGATATAAACATTTCCGCATCTTGTGATTCTTCCATTAGACAGTGACGATAATACAGAAATTTAACTTCAATACGTCCCTAACTTTTGTTTATGTAATCCATAAGGGGTCTTCCCAGTGGGTGAAACGAACTGTCACGCACAACCTTCTTGTCAAACTCAGTAAAATCGGTAAATCTTCCTCTCCAGTCTCTGTCCTCTACATCCTCTGCCTCATCATTTCTTATATTAGGATTACAACCTTGAATTGATTTCATATCCGAAAATGATGAAAAAACAACCTCCGAAACATACTGATGTGCGTAAAACGTCATTCTATCAAAAAGGTTTTTGATATATTTGGATAATTCACTTGGCAATATCTTCTCAGCCATCTCCGTCCAGAGACATTCCTTGTTTCCCTTCAAATTTCGTGTACGCTTACTACTTGTTGATTTGTTCGTAGTTGTGATGATTTCCGAAAACTCAGCATTTATTCTTACCTTTTCATTGTCCTGTTTCAACAGACTGATCTTCTCTTGGTACAGCTTTAGACTTTGCATGAGTTGTGAGGCAATTATTTTGTTGTATTCACAATCAACTTTCATATGGTTATACTTCTCAATTGCTATAGTGACAGTACTATTTACAACCCCAGTTCCTTTTCCTACGGAACTCATCGCATGTGGACTATGGTTTATTCCATCATTACCAGGAACAGATAAATCATCATCACTATTATCATTATCATCGTTCCTACTTTCTTGTCCTTTCCTCCTGTTTCGCCTTTCTAGTCGTGGCTGAGAAGAATCACGATTTGGGCGTCTCATTTCACGCGGACTATTAGTAACTTCATCATTAACATTAACAGACAAATCATCATCGTCATCGTCACCATCATTCCTATTGTTTTCCTGACTTTTATTCCTGTCGTCTTTGTAGTCGTGGCTGAGAAGAATCACGATTGGGGCGTTTCATTTCACGCGAACTATGAGTAACTTCATCATTAACATGAACAGACAAATCATTATCTTCATCTTCCACCATTATTCCTATTGTTTTCCTGACTTTTCTTCCTGTTACTCTTGTTACTTCCTTGCAGTGGTGACATATTTCAATTAATTGGCTGAAATGGTTGTGGAGTGGTGATATGATTGTATAATTGGAAGGAGTAATACATTGAATTGTTTAAATAAAGGAAAGAACAAGATGTAGAATAGTCAATAGTTCACGGAGGGGATCACAGCCGTTACAACAGTTGGTATTTTCTTCTGAAAGAGATCTTAGAATAAAATATCCAGCGGTTTATATTCACAAGTTAAACGGAAAGAAGTCTGTACATTGATATTAAGTGAGATTTCTACTGAGATTCCCGTTACTTAAAGTTAAACCGAAAGAAGTTTGTAGGTTGATATTAAGTTAGATGTCGACTGAGATTCCCGTTACTTGAGAGAGAAAATAATAGCCGTTCAGATTCCTGAATCCTTCGTTTTTAAACGTAAAGGAAGATAACAGCCCATTCCGACTCAGAAGTATGAAATAGCCGTCCAGATTGAAAGGAGTCTGTAGTATTGATCAGACAGATTGTATCGCCACAATGAGTAATTTCCGTTTTTTCAGTTTACCACTTATTATTGTCTGAAACGGTAGTAACACCATGGTGAATGGCCTCAGTCAGTTTTACTAACACGTGTAGTTTTCCTCTTGTTATTTTCTGAAACGTAACGTAGTAAACACCATGATAGATAAACTCGGTCTTACTAACACGTGTAGTCCACGTGTAAGATTTTTTAACATCAGATGTAATGTAAGATTCTTCCATTGAATGTACAGGGATGAAAAGTAAAGAATGTTTTTCATATATTATTTTGATAGCCCAATTGTATTCATTATACACGTTCATGATGATTCAATGTATTTGCGAGCCTTTTTGAAAAAACTCTAACCACTTTTTTTATTCACGTGCCTTTTTAAGGATCATGGCCAAGCCAAATTCAAAGTCCGTTTCAATCATCTCTTCAAGACCAAGTTGGGTTAACTACTATGCCCATTTCATCGTACCTCCAGCTACCATTCATCTTTCAGGGCCTTCCTGCCGTTTTTGCGTCTATCATACCTCCATCTACTATCCAACTGCAAGCTCATCCCTTCCGTTTTCCGCATCCATCATACGTCCAAATACCATACATCCTCCAGCGTCTTCCTGACGTTTCCCGCGTCCATCTAGTGCGATTCGAAGAACCATCTCTACTAACCATTACAACGTTTTATCGTTTTGGTTGAACTCCGCCACATGGCGGCGGCTTTTTAATTGAGCTTCCAAGTTACGCAAACGGGACTGACCGTGCAAATCAATTTCTCATTTCCAAATCTTCCAATCGTACTTCACTACCTTCATCTATAACAACCAATTTAACAAAAACTTCAACAGAGAACGTCAAAAGATTTAAATAATATTATTGTAAGCATTCAGGACTATCATTTGCTGAATATGTATGCAGACATTAAAAAGAAAAGTATGTAAAGCAATCTTTTTGATTTGTCATATGTAATGCATCCATGTTCATCACTGACCATCTTAATTATTGTTCACACTGCCACGCTCACGGAATACCCTCGATCCACGCAACGAAGAAGGTAGTACCGCTACTGCTGAAACCGCCCCTAAATGACTCCCAAAATCGCTACGTCTCTCTTTAGGTAATGTTCTAATAGGTGCTCGTCGTTCGTGAAATAAACAGTCCAAATCAATACATCTTGAACTCGATGTTGTTGTTCGTATTTGGGTTGTTGGGAATATGTGTATCGGTGTTGAGGAGAAGATAGTGGTAGTAGAAGCGCGCAGAATTGTGTCGATCTGGTGGAGAGGGTAACAGTGACGGTGAGGATGACGACGTATTATTTTCACTCGCATCAGATCATTTTTGCCAGCCGAAGTACTGCTCCTTCCAGCTCTTCTAGATTACCGCAAACTTATAATCATGGCTTTCATCCTTTCTACCATCAACAACTCCTTCCACGGAGCTGAATTTACTACCCGCATTCGACAATCTTCAGCATGCCTTCTATCTTTCCGTTCCACCCCATCCATGGTTGCGAAAGATCCTTTTCTCGACGCTGCACTCAACATTCGATCATCTCCTTCTCTTTACCCTGTCGATACATCATCGCTACTATTCGGACCTGTCATCACTGCCATGGTAACCGATTTCAAAAGAGCAAACTCTGAAGTATACTGTACCATTGCAGAAAAACTCGCTTCATACCTCGGTTCCAACTTCTCTGATTCTCTTGTCGTTGCAAGTATGAAGAGATAATCCTGTTCTCTTACATGGTTGCTGGTTCAGAAGTGAAGAGGCTGTTGAAGCGACTCATCGCGCTCGAAAACTTGGACTTGACGCTACACTGCAAGTCGATCCATACTATAACAAACCACCATAGGATGGAATTTATTAACATTTTCGATCTGTCGCTGATGCGGAACCTGATGTACCATATATTATTGTGAGTCCGTTAGTTTATCATAAGAGGTTGATCAGAAACTCACGCGCAGAGACATGGACAGTAGGACAAAGGGACGAATGTAATGGACGACTGATGGACTGACGGTTGAGATGACGGCAAGACAAAGCGGGCAAAGACATGATTCCTAGATCCGTTCTTTCAAATTTTACGTACACATGAAACTGTCGACTCCCTATCATTGACGTAACATGTTGCGTACCCGGTGCACCGGATTTTAAACGCCGTATTGCTAATTTGCTCGGTTGTGGTTCAGGGGTTTAGGGTGGAGTGCGGTGCGGTGCTTGTCGATGTTGACGGTTCGTGCAGAGTTGATAGAGGAATGATGCCTTTTGGATTTGGAATATTCGTATTTAAGCTGCGGCGATGGTATGTTGGAATGATGGTTGATTGGAATAAATTGTGGAGTAGATAGATGATAACTAACGCTTAAATAGTAGATATTTATATGCAGTAACTGACTGATTGACTCTCCATGGAGAATCAGCATGTTCAATTCTGTCTTTCTTTTCCCAAATCCAATTCGAAACGTGCAAACTGAAGATATCTACACCGTGAAAATGTAAATAATTGAACGAAAGGCTATATTCATTACAGTAAGTTGGCATTGTTGTTTTTCTGTCATTTTTTAAAATGTTTTTTAAATTAATTTTAAAAAATAGATTTTTAATAAATAAACTACAAAAACTTGCCACATGCAATTATCGAGATATCTAAAATTTTCATCCAAACATTTTTGAATCACTTCAATGTTCATTGGACCTCGGTACATTTAATTTTGGAATAAAACTGACCGATTGGGATCTTTATTTTGATTAAAATAGACCACTATCCAACACTCTTTCGCCAAAACTAAAATCTAGTCCATGAAAATAGAAACATTTTCAAACCTTTAGACATGTCAGAAACTTGACGTCGGTTTCATCAAAATTTCTTGATCAGACGGGTAATATCTACTGGTTTTCGTCAAAATGTTTTGGAATGTCAATAAAGTAGATTGCAATATTCTCCAAAATAAATGAAATTTTATTCTATGAATAATGAGATGGCTTTCAATATCTTTTTGAAAATGGGTTCAAAACATTTTTGATTTTTCCTATCGTTTTCAATAATTTTGAGATTGATTGTCTAAACCATTCTGTAAATTCTGCCTGAACCCCCCCAGAGTAGACCCCAATAAAAGTCAAAAAACTTTTTTTGGCAACTTTTGGTCCCAATAATCCAACCCTATTTTGGGCAAAATAGAATTATGAAGTTTCTGACGTACACCACACAAAAATATTTTCCTGCCACTCCAAAACATTTATGCACCAATCTTAGATGTGTTTTAGACCGATACCGACAATGTTGGGATTTTTCTCGAAACAAATTCGAGATTTAAATCCAAATCACGGACGGTATACACCAAAATAGTTTAGAGACCTCAAATGTCAAAACTGTTTTGGATGCCGAAATCAAAATATTTTCGTATTTACTCCAAAATATTAGGTTTAGAAGGACTGCGAAAACTTTCACCAATGTCTAAACACACCTAAACGCTCTTCTAAAAAACCCTAAAAATGCCCTTACTTCGGTCTGTCTCGGAGTGTCTAAAAACACGAAAATCCAAAGCAGATTGTGGTGACATAGAAATAAAGAGTTACAGACGAAATCAAACGACCCGACAAGTCGGTTGAGAGAGTTTCACGATCACGTGTAGTCCTGGCACCCGATCCACGCACTCTAGAGGAAATTCAACAAGCCATACGTCCACTAACGGACGAAGGATTGACTCCGAAGTCATACCCGACTTTAGAGGAGGTCAACAACCGGTAACTATCCCATTCAAAAAACATGGCTCAGGATGGTAAAGAAAACCATAACGCCCTTAACGACTACCTTGAACCCGAACAGGAAAATGAAAGTAGAACCAAAAAGATGGAAGAAGATAACAGCAACTCGGAATAAACTGAGGATGAACAGACCCCTCAGGGGGAAACAGACCCACACTATTAGATAGTGAACAACGACAAACAGTCGGCAGAAACAGAGGAATATGTCATCGAACGGATAGTGGACCACGGCATCAACACCGACAAACAGCACCCAAACGCAAAAATAGGATAAACAACTTACCGAGTCCGGTAGTACGGCTACACACCGGCTGAGGGTACCTGGGAACCCATCAAGCACCTTCCGAGGAACAAGTTAGTGAGATACTATAAAATGAAGAAGATTGAGTTGCTGGCCGATATCAACAACTCAATCGCCGGATAGAATCAGTTTTAATAATCCCCAAACCTGGTGACCAGAACCAATAAAAAAAGAAAACGATGAAATAAAAACAAGTTGAAAAAAACTTGCAAGGAACCTAGATTCTAGTGTTAGTTGGAGAGTAGCGCCATCATGGATGTAACAATGTCATCCACATCGTAATTATCGACATTATTGTTTAGACACTCAAATAGAGATACACGTGTAACGGAAATATATTTTTCTCCACGTGTACACAAAATAGGAAAGTGAAAACATGAAAAAAGCTGGCAGCGAAGTGTTGTTTGGACAGTAGCTCTATCGTGGATGATACAAAGGTATTTACACCTGTAAGATATGTTGGATGAAATTTGCAGATGATTGTGTATCTGAATTTTATTCATGTCTCGATGAAAAGTACGAGGGTAACTATATAAAATAAAATAAAATAAAATTATTGCACTACGTCTCACAGTGGAGTTCGCACAACAAAGTGGTTCATGGTAGCTGTAAGTAGGCATTAAATTACTGTACATACTGTATACTGTATGTATAATTACATTGGTTACGCTGTACTAACTGTATTCAGCGCGCCTGTGGCGCTACAATCTGTGCGACGACAAGCCACACCCCCAGTCTTCGACGCCATATTGTCGTTCATATTCGGTGAGCCGCCTCTGAGTCCCGGTTTCAGTCCGGCAGTCACAGGCTCCCTTATCATAGCACGCACTAGGCAGACCGCACTTCAAATTCTGTGAGCTGCCTCTGAGTCCCGGTTTCAGTCCAGCAGTCACAGGCTCCCTTATCATGGCACGCACAAAGAAATACCGCACTTCATTTCAACAATATACACGTTATTGCACTACTGATGGAAAAAAAATGAAAAATGAAAAGTGAAAAAGTGAAATGTCGAAAAAGTGAAAAACAAAAATGCCGGTAAGGAAATTGGACCTGGATTTCAGTTTCAATTCACCCCCCCTTCGGTCACATTCTTAAAATTATCTTCACATTCATGCATACCACATGCATGAACAAATTTTTCCAACTTCAAACGTCCAACAGCCTTCGTCAACATGTCTGCAATCATTTCCTCCGTC
>JAULBU010061593.1:0-11495 GCA_032358235.1 Odonthalia washingtoniensis | reverse complement strand
GCCTCTTCCTTCCAGCCAAATTACACGTGTCACCTCGTATGGGTCTTCAGATCGTTGGTTAAGTTCGGATAAGTAGAGGTTAATACTTTACACGTGTGAGTCAAAGGAGTGCCTTGGCACTTGGTTTTGTCTCCCTGCTTTACCTGCTCTACGCTGGTAATTTCACGCAGGTAGTGAGACGCGGGATCTACAATAGCCTACTGAGGATCCACTCCAACTCTGAATTCGGGGTCGGGCCAGTCGGTGGTCACGAAGAACGCTGACACGCCGATGGTTGGTACGCACGTAGTTTTCACCACTGCGCTCGCGTTGATGTCGTTATCAGATCCGAGCCCCTAGATGGCAACGGAGATTTGTCGGTTGAATGACGGTGGTTCTGGGCTGTGTTTTACTTTACTAATCGGTTAAATTTCTTCATTCATTGTTCTACTCATTGCGGATCTGGTATTTATACTGCCATTTCATCCAGGTAAATAGATAGATTCAGCTGGTAGCATTTGCTTCCAGCGTCGTCAATGTTCTGATTATTATGACACACGTGTGTCATCTGTAGCATTAATACTCATTATTGGTGCTGTAGTCCTCCATTCTCATTGTTACCCATCCCCGTATTGTTCCGATAAGTGCATAGCATCCATGTCTGTCGTCACTGTACTGTTTTCACAACTGAAAATAGGTGTACCCAACCCGTGCCCATGACTTGGCATACTATAGTCTGATATCTGGCGTAATACACCTGTTAGGTGACACGCAAATAGTTACTCGAACCAAAGTTGGTTGGACAGATGAAGAAAATCTTACCAGACGACTGAGTATTCTTACGAGTCGAACGACGGGAAGAACGAGAACACCGCCATAAACTGGCTTCTGTAGCTGACGGCCCATATAAGGTTAATGATGTAACAGGAAATAAAATTGTAATTGAACAACACGAAAGGTCGGTTGAGAGAGTTTCACGATCACGTGTAGTCCTGGAACCCGATCCACGAACTCTAGAGGAGATTCAACAAGCCATACGTCCACTGAAGGACGAAGAATTGACTCCGCAGCCATACCTGACTCCGGAGGAGGACAAGAACCGGGAACTGGCCCCAACCATTAAACAGACATGCCTCAGGACGATGACAAAAACCATAACGTCAGTAAAGACGACACAACCTCTTCAAGAGACAGACAGATATCACCAACCAACGTTGGATCGGATGAAACGACGGAGATGTTGGATGAAAAAAGTCGACAACAGGAAGAACATAACGTCCTTAACGACGACAAAAATCCCTCAAAGAAAGGACAGAATGAAAACGACGACCCTGAATCCGAACAGGAGATCAAAAGCAGAACCAAAACATGGAAGACGATAACAACAAATCGGAATAAACCAAGGATGAACAGCCGGGAGAAATAGACCCACACCATAAGATGGTGAACAACGACCAACAGTCGGAAGAAACAGAATAGTACGTCCTCGAATGGATAGTGAACCACGGCATCAACACTGACAAACAGCACCCAAACGCAAAAAATAGGAGAATTAATGTACCTAGTCCGGTGGTACGGCTACACACCGGCTGGGACACCTCGAAACCAATCCGGCACCCTCCGAGGAACAAGTTAGTGATCAACTATAAAACGAAGAAGATTGAGTTGCCGGTCGATATCAACAACTCAATCACCGGATAGAATCGACTTGAATTTTACCCAAAACTGGTGGACCAGAGCCTGGAAACCAAGAAAATGATAAAAAAAGCTGGCAATTGGACCTGGATTCCACCATTAACTGACACAAGAAAACACTTGGAATGAGCTGCAAAACGAGTCATCTTGGACACCCATGGAATCAAAATAAAATGTATGGGCCAAATCTACAAGCCCACTCTACGCGCAACCACAATCCAAATCATCTCACAAAAATCAATAAAAAATAAACATAATCAAAAAATCGAAACATTTCAGAAATATTTATGCAAAAATTATTACAATGTTTTCATTAGTCGATAATTCACACGTGTTGTGCCGATATCTCAAAACGCCTCCTGGCGAAATGAATATAAATAACGAGCGATTCAACTGACAGTTGCACGCATGGCGCCAAAATTGTCAATTATCCGATTGGATAGCGGTCGCGAGCAGTTCGAGTGACACAGACTGGCAGAAGGGAGCAACTATGTGTGAAGTGAATCGGAAGAACGAGGAGGAGAGGAAGAAGAAGAAAGGATTGGCGGATACAATGATTGTTGTATGGATGATGATTAGGATGATGCGTTTAGATCGTAGGGATGACGATGAATAGGATGATGTTATTGTTGAAGGGATGACAATGAATAGGATGATGTTATTGTTGTAGGGATAAAGATAAATAGGATGATGTTATTGTTAAAGAGACGATGATGAATAGGACGATGTGATTGTGTAGGGATGACGGTGACAAGAATGATATCGACGGCACGTAGACGCCAGAGCAGCAGTTACATCAAGGGATAAGTGCGAAGGGTGTCGGCACACCAAAAGTGACTTGAGAAAAAGAGGAGCATTCGCAGACGTGAGAAAAGAAGTGAAAAATGCATTTGGGACAAACGGGAACGGAGGTCGTTACACTAAAAGGACGGTGATTATAATAAGACGAATACCAAAACCATGTATCCTACAATGGGGAAAATCGTATAAGGGTACAGGAATATGAAGTGCTGCAGACGGGGACACTTGTACACAATGGTACCTGTACGAAATAAGCATTGACACTGTACACGTGCACAGTAGAAACGCATACCACTGACACTGTATGTGAAAGGGCCATCACCACCTGGAGATGTGACGAAACAATGACGATTTGTGTGAAGGAAAGAGGGAGGAGGTGCGGAGAAAGGAGAGAGGAAGAGACAAAAATGGTCATGGAGAGAGTGAGAGTGAGAATAGGAGACGATGATGGCGGAGAAAGAGGAAGAGAGATATCAAACGGAGGAGGGAGAAGCGAGGCGGGTAGACTTCATGATCGACGAGTGATGCGAGGACATGCGTAAATAGGTGCGATAAAATACGCGGTGACAACACCGCGAGTGGCGGAGGAAACGGAAGAAGGGAATTGACAAAACGTTACGTAAGGAAAAACAGAAACAGGATAGGGTATCGGCGTATAAGAAAAACAACCTACACACCTTCACAATTACAGTACGACAGCGAGTACAGTATTGTGTACAAAACACGACTGATCATTCAATTAACGAATGATACAGTACGATTGACATGTGATGGACGATCATTCAAATAACGAATGGTACAGTACGGTTACACGTTGTCAAGAATAAAATAATATCTCTTTTGGAGTTTCAGAAACACCGACAGTGCGATACTATTACACGTGTACTAAAATAGTTCCAACTGAAATCAATCATGATTTCGGATATAGAGAGAGTAGTATATATACGAGCACTAGCCGAACTTGGTCTACCAAAGGGATTCGTCTTGAAAGTGGTAAAGCCATTATATGGGATACCCGGATCCGGCCTCCACTGGTATCTCAAATACTTATCCCAACACCTTGACACCTTGAAGATGATGAGAGCAAGGTCAGACCCGTGCGTGCTAATCAGGAGAAAGAACAACTCCTTAGAGGGACTAATTCTTCTGCAAGTTGATGACTCTCTCGGAATCGGTACTACTTCATTTTGAACGGATGAAGAAGAAGGATCGAAGACATTCCGCTGCAAACCAAGAACCCCTCTCTCCACAAAACTCACGTCTTTCAACGGCATCACAATCACAACCAAGGGTAATCAATATGTAGTGCATTAACCAAACAAGATCGACAAACTAGCGATTGCAACAAATCAACAGGAATTCAGCAGCCAACGCACACTGGCACAATATGTCGGAGTCAATACACGTCCAGACATTTACGCCCCCATACAACTAATTGCACCAGGAAACAAACCAACTAGCCCAAAAGAATTCAAATCATTAACAAAAACAACCAAGTTTTTGAAAGGAACAAAGAACCAAGGATTCAATTACGTACCACTAGATCTACCTTCTGCACGGATAGTCCTCGTAACGGACGCTTCTTTTGCCAACGCTACCGGGATGAAGAGCCAACTTGGATATGTAATCATGATGGTTGACAAACACCAACGATGCAACATCCTTCATTACGTCAGCAACAAGTGCCAGAGAATTTCCCGGTCAGTAATGGTGTCTGAAATCCAGGCACTTGTGTTAGGATTCGATTACGCCTTTCTGGTACGTGACTTGGTTGAAGAAATATTGGGGGGGGACTATAACCATCGAGGTCATGATCGATAGCAAGACTGTGTTCAATATAGTTACTAAGGACGGTAAAACGACCGAACTCCGCCTGCAAATGGACATACTAGCCTTACGTGAAAGTTATGACACCGGAGAATTGCAAATAATTACATGGATCCCGGGCTCCAAGAACCCAGCAGACACCCTGGCCAAACGAACCTTCTCCCTTACAACACCACTATTCAATATCATGCAGCGCAACCTACTTGAACAGAAACCCCACGGTTGGGCACTTCTACACGAACAGAAGTCCTTGGATTGTCAATGTTAGACGAACTTTGATGACCAATCAATTCGTGTAAAAGGGAGAGAGGTGACGGTACAAGGAGGGAAGGTCAACTACGGCAGGTGAAAGGGAGAAGAGATGACGAAATATGAAATATGAGCGATGACGGCATGTGAGAGGAAGAGAGCGACGACGGCATGCGGAAGGGAAGAGCGATGACGGCAAGTGAAAGGAAGAAGCGATGACGGAATATGAAATAAGAGCGATGAATGCATATGAAAAGAACGACGATGAAAGAAGAGAAAGAACGATGACGGCGAGACAGTAATGCTACGGAGGAGGGGCAATGCAAGCAAGAGAAGGAATGCACAAGGATGTAGATTAGGTGAAAGAGAAGAAACGATGATAGCGAAAGAAAGAACTACGACGGCGAAAAGAGTCATAACGGTATGGGGAAGGGAATGTGCAAGCAAAGGAAATAATGCACATGGATGCAAATAAGAGATGAAACAGGATAAGTGAAAAGGGTATAACCTGTATACTGTACAACAACGGGTAATTCTTATAAGGTGACATTAACACTTTATACAGTGACTTGGAATTCTATTCCTACACACGACACACAATTGTAGGGAACATACGCTGCACTGTAATAAACACTCTACACGTGTTGGGATAGGAAGAAACCCAAATTGTGTCGGCAAGCACATTGTTGTTGCGGTAACTCTTTACACGTGTTGACATTGAAAGAATTCCAATTGGTGACGGCAAGGAACAAGTTGCTGTTGCAGTATACATACCGACCGGGGAGGAAGATGAAGGAGGAAGTAATAAACGAGGTAGAAACTTTTATGACATTCAGAATTTTAGAAAATCAGTTTCTCAACCAGGTTTAACATCACCGAGCGGAGAAGAGAGACCCAATCCAGAAGAGACTACTGCGGGTTAATTATCGACTGTAGAGCAAAATAAAGTAAGTCATTCGTCAACCTTCGACCAAGGATTGACGGGGATACTAGCACTATCTCGATCCACCAGCCCGTAAAGATACTCGATCGTATCAGTGTTGGAATCATCCAAGCGGGGAAAATTGCCATTTATCGTCCAAGGTGTGAACTTACTATTAAACTCTTTAATTTCATATTCTCGTTTTACCCAATAAAGTAGCCTGTTTTATCGAAGGATTCGACAATGCACGTTAGCAACCACAACCTTCTTATGCTCTTCCATATCTCATCTGCAGTTTGATTTCTCAAAAACAGGCAGCCGAAAAGGGAGTACTCTCCTCCGCAATGTGCATTATTGGTTTGTTGTTAATGAACATTGTGTCAACGATGACCGTGTTGTTGAAACGAAATTCTTCAGTCCCAATGGTTAACCGGAATCTCCTTGGCGTCGTCGCGTTTCTCAGGCATATCTTGCAGTCTTCTTGGATTTTGTCTAACTGTTTCCTCAAACTCTCTCGTAGGCTCTATATTGGTATTGGCTAATGGCATACTTCCTGTTAGCTCCCGTATCGATCGTCACTCCCTTGAACTCGATGTTTCCGTCGTGTTTCAGTTGTTTTTTCATCGTGACCAATGCTGATGCCATGTCGTTCTGGTAAGTTAGCCCTTGTATAAAAGCATTATTTGATAACGCCGCTTCGACGAGTGAAGCATCCTCATCCGTCATCAAACCAATGTAATTAACTCTTCCTTGTCCTCCAACCATCTGGCGTCATCATCAGACGAGTCGTCGCTTTTACACACCGTCATATTCACTATGGAGGATAGGTCGTCGATTGACAATATTGCCTGTGGGCGTTTGGCTTTTGTTAATTCTTAACGTATATTTTGCGTATCGAGAATGATAGGAAGTTGGGGATAGAGGTAATTAGAGAAGCATATGGAATCATAAGTTATGATATCTGGATACGATAATAAAAAGAGGAATAATACATTATGGCATTATGTTATCAATATATATAGAGCGCATAACAAGAAAGGGATAATAGATGGGTTAAAGGAAAACATACAGTATGGGTGAAAAGTTATTTAGTAAGAACTTGAGAACACATGTGGACACGTGTGCAGAATTAGAATATAATTAGAACAAATTCATTACCTTCTATTACAAGTACAGTAGTGGCAACCACGTGTACAAATTGATACCGACACTCAAATCAGAGGAGTATAAATCATGGACAATTCCCGTCGGGAAAAGAGGAAGAAAAGAATTTATCGATTTAATAACATATAACCAAAACCCACCGTCATCAACAGACAAATTCGCCAAAGTCAACGAAGGGGCAGGATCAGACAACAATGTCAAAACCGATCGCATCTAGGAGAAATCCCAGAGTGAATCAGGCTACCAGTAAGCCAGCGCATTCCGCGGCTACAGGTGGATCGACCGCGTCATCGGGGTCGAAAACAAACATACACTATTTAGGTCTGTGTTATTTAGTTCCCGGGTCTATTCTGTAACACGCCTTAACGGTGAAGGATTGAGGGAACACAGGCCATACACACTAATTACGGAGTAATATGGAAAGCGGGAAAATAGCAAGAGTGAAAGGAGAACAAAAGGGAAAACCCCAAATGGGAGAGGCAGAACAAGGGAGAAAAAGGAGAAACAAGAAGATAAAAGTAGCGTAGAAGAACAAGGGAGAAAAAGGAGGAACCAGATAATAACATAATAAAAGTAGAGAAGAAGAACTCTAAAAACAGGAAATAAAACGAAAGTGATATCACAAAGTAATAGAAACGTAGACGGAGGACGTGGGAAATAAGTCATAGAAAGACAAGCAAGGGAGGGGATTTAATACAACTTGATACACCAGTACCAGCTAATAAATAGCCTCAATAGCTTTCAGTTTGTCGACGCCCACTTTCACTTCCTCTTTGATATGTTTGGCATTTACACAGTGATCTCGGCCTCACACAATGCAGCCATTCACCCCTTTCATCCACTCTGGTCAAAGTCTTCTGCCTTCTGGTTTTCTGGGTTTCAACCATGTGCTTTTTATGCTTCGCTTCACCGCCGTACGATTTACCAAGGGAGTAGATGACATCTCCCTCGTCTTAATCCACGGAACAGGCGAAGTTTCTGCTGGCAGAGTTAGACTTGTCGCTCAATTGGTCGGCGACCCTGTTGACTGTCTCTTGGCTCGTGTTTGGCATCCTATCCCTGAGGGTGGTTTGGATGCTTGGAATTTCAACAACTGTCAACAAACGATCTCTTAAGAATATGTCAGTGTGATAGGTTTTGTCCAATTGTTGCTGTAGCGAACGAAAATTTGACTTGAATTCCTAAATACGCTGACCTCGTAATCTGTTGGTGATTCAGACATTGCTTTGGACAAGGTCACCGTCTGCAATTTTGATAATATTCTGGACTTCTTGTCATTGCTATTGTACCACCTCTTCATCACTTCTACCGCTTCGTCATAATTGTTGCATCCTTTAGAATTGGTAGCGAACTAGCTTAAAGCGTCTCCTATTAGCACCACTGGCATCGCCTTCAACTTTTCTTCCTGGTTTACTTCGCACATAAGGGCGAGGGTTTTAAATACGCTGATTGTGTTATTGAGATCCTCGTCCCAATTTCTTGAGAATGCTTTCTTGCCTACAAATGCGCATCAACCCGTTTATCACGAATACTTTACGTTTTTGATCTTCGTTGTTTCCTCTCAATCCCTTTCTACGGTAATAATATTCATCTATTTCCTGGTCACCTTGGCGGTTATGGTTGTCATCATCCCCGCGTTCTTCATTTCTTCTGCCTCTGCCGTCTCCCTTTTGGTTCTCGTTCCTACCTCTTCCCGTGTTATCTCGGTTGCCCTTCGACCTGTTTGATCTCCAGTAGATGTCAGAGTCGTCTCTATCATCAATTGGCGGGCCGTCACTTGACGACCTTGGTCACGTCTTTATCCGCAGTTCTCTTTGGTTTCTGGGGTTTGGTCATCGTCTCTTATACCAAGCCGCATCATCCTGTCTGGATGTTTATGGTACTGTGGTCTAATCGTATTGTTTTTTGGTTCTTCGGCTCTCTCCTTCTCTCTTCGTCTCATCTCCTCATCCTTCTCTACATTCAACCTGTCTTTCTTTATGATGTATCCTGTCGGTTGGTAGTAATTTTCATTATATAATATATTTATGTGGTGTTGGGACTGGCGCACTCTTCTACTCGTGTTGACGTAAACCCCATTGTTCTGAAGGTAGTTTTAATATAAATATTATGTCTGTCTATCTCACAATTTTATGGTCTGGGGACGGAACGCAGTAATGAAGTCGTTCCACAATTGTTCACCCTCTAAACCCATGCGCTCGTATGATCTCATGATCACTTCGGTGTACGTTGTGATTTCGTTATAATGTGCTATCTTCTCGTCCGAGGATGCATCGCCTTTGATTGGTTCGGGATTGTCAGAGACGTTGGGATAATCCTCCCAATGTTTTCCTCTTTCTCTTCTCCTGGTGGTTTCCTTGGCTTCGTCACTTCGCTTTCGAACTGAGTGGAGCTCGATCCTCTGTCGGGCGTAATACGCTCTCCTTTGTTCTCTAAGTGAAGACTCTGCGACCGCGATAAACCTTTCTTTTTCTTTCCCCTATCATCTTCCCTTCCTTTAGGTAATTATGGTTCCCGCATCCTCTTCTTATAGACTTTCTCACGTTTTCTGTGTCTTGGTGGTCTTTCTCCATCTTGTTCTTCCCTGACTGAGTCATTCTTCGTACGAAGTTTGAACTGTCGAAACCGTCAGGGAGACGTCTACTATTTTATCTAATTCCGGTTTGAATAATAAACACGACAGCAAAAGTTTATTAATAATCAAGAATGAAGATAGGATACCAATCTTAACTCGCGTTATGATTGACGATCGTTAATAAAGGAAGTATAGTAAAGTTATCGTCAAAAGAAAATTGATATTATGGAATCTGCATGCAATTAACGAATAATAATGATAGGGATATTAGACATTGGGAATTTGTTTGGTTTGGTCAGTGTGGGCCGGTTCTCAATGTCTCGAAAAATCGTAACTAGTGGCAATGTAGACCTAATACGATTAAGTATCTTTACGAGCTCGTTATCCGAAAGTATGCTAATACTCTCGCCGACTTCTGGCCATCGGAAGTCTGCAATAATCGGTAGGCTTATGGTTCTCTGCTGCCGGTTATTATCCGACGGCAGGTGGTGTGGGATGTTCTTTCGTTGATCAGCTAAGTGGTAAACCGCTTCTGATAGTTAATTCTGAGTCTGAATAAATCGCTTTGAATGTGCCTATCTTTCTTTATTCATTTCTCAACCTTTCGAGGTGCGGTTTGTATAATGAGTACGATATAATTTGAACTGTAATCAAGAAGTGGAAACACGTGTAATGGAATCCTACTGTTAGTAAGTGGTTAAATCACTACAGTAGATTCTATTAAATTTGAAACACGTGTATCTGAAAAAAATCATTCGTTACTTGAATAAATGATTAATTCAGATTTTGTACTTTTTCTTGACACTGTATATCTTGACACTGTTTGTCTTGACACTGTATATCACCCCTTATACATACCTAACCTGTCACTTGTATTTTTCTCTCTTCCCCTTTTACCTGTACTACCTTCGTTGTCTTTCAGCATTATCAACATCTCGTACCTAATCATCTTCGTCCTTCAACCTCGTCATTTTCTTCTCTTCTCTTCGCGGTCCCCCTTCTCGCTACTTGGCGTCCTCACCTCTTGATGTCTTCCATCTCGCCTCTCGGCGTCCTTTCTTCTAGAGGTCCTCCCTCTCGCCTCTCGGAGCCCTTTCTTCTCAGCGTCCTCCTTCTTGCCTCTCGGCGTCCTTTCTTCTCGGCGTACTCCTTCTTGACTCTCGGCGTTCTTTCTTCTCGGCATCCTCCTTCCCTCTTCTCGGCGTCCTCTCCTCTCGGCGTCATCCTTCTCACCTCTCAGCGTCCTTTCCTTTCTGTGTCCTCCTTCGCGCCTCTCGGCGTCATCTCATCTCATCCCGATCACATGTATCGATCAGTGCGATGTCAAAGTCATCGACACATACTATTTGAACTTGGGGAAATCGATATTGAACTATTGGATTTAATTCTTAATTAAGAGTCAAATCCACGAAGAAAGAAGAACAAACCATGACATAGCCCAGGTCCCTATCAAGCTATTATTTCGTGAGGACCATATCGCAACTGGACAAACACCAACGCCATCTCCACAACACAATCCAGACAAAGGGGAACAAAAAAGAGGAAATTTCATGCACCCGGACAGGGTAAACCTCACAAACCCAACGGCGTGACCCCGTAACCTCAAAAGAATCGCCAAAACCCCACCACAATCAGCTGATCGAAGAAGCACCAGGAGGCGGAGCTCCCGATGACGGTGACGACTCGGAATATGGAAAGGAAGACGATAGGTCTCTCAGAAGATTGGAACCAAGAACTCTGGATATCGGAGGACACCGACCAAGCCAGAAAGGATGATTCAAAGAGGAGAAGATGCGATTGGGGATCAACGGACTGATGAGGGCTTTCGTCGGAATTCTTACATTCTCCGGAAGTTGGGACAAGGATCTCGACAACTGCATCAGCGTATTCGAGACCCTCTCAACCATGTGTGAAATAGATGAAGAAGAATAACTGAAATCGGTACCCATCATTCTGACTGGTGATGCGCTCAACTTCTATGCCAATAATATCGGAGTATGCGGGAATTACTAGAACGAGATGTTGTTAATTCATAATTACAAGCGACTGATTTGAGTGCCGTGAAACAAAAAGGTGACGGTGCTACGATGGCGATGGCATATGAGAAGGAGGGGGCCAAATAGGATAAGAGAGGAAGGAAGCATATAGCAAGAGAGGAGGATGAAGTGGCATTAGGATAAAACGGTCAAAAAACAAGGCCACTGGAGTAGGCGTGGTGTTATAACGGAAAAGAGGTATGATAAAGGAAAAACAAGGGTGATAACGGAAAGGGGGTGTGATAAC